>JAODAL010022146.1:0-65406 GCA_025379985.1 Phyllomedusa bahiana | reverse complement strand
TGGAAGGGAACGACTCATCGGGAAAGACAACCCTGGGGGTTTGGGCCAGAAGGAGAAGAAAAGGAAAAGGAACAACTCCCTTTAAGAGATGACGTCTCCTGTGAGTCCCTCCCTTCGGGGGTCTTTTTACTTCTGGGTTAAAACCAGTGCTTTTTATGTGATGGGGACCTGACACGGGGGAATGTGTTTGGTGGGGTTGTGGGTGTTTGGGTGGTGCATAGGGAGTGTCAGTGTGGCTTGCCCCCTGTTTGTTAAACCAAGTGACACCGGACTCTGTGATAAAAGGGGTTTTCTGAACCATGTTTTTTTCCCTTTCTTGTTTTTAGGGGGCTCTCACTGGGAGTTTTTTGGGTGCTTTTTTGATGCGTTTTTTTTTTGCAGAAAGGGTTCAGCTTTAACTCCCTCCTCCTTTCTGCAAAAAACCCGCACCAAAAAACACATAAAAAAAGCCCCAAAAAACTCTCTGTTGAAAGCACCCTTTAAAGAGTAGTTTTTTTTTAGAAAAGTGGCAGGTGCGAGAACAAGGGACATTTGTAAGGGGTATTGAATGTGGCTGGGGGCTTGTGCCGGGGCTGATTTTTATTCCCAGTCCGGCCCTGGGCCAAAGTTAGCTTTCCACTGGCCCCGCTTCACTTTTTTGCCCCCGATTCAACCCAAAACCCAAAATTCGGCTCCTCCGGGGGCCCCTTTGCAAAGAACCTTTCCACACCGCCGGGTTTGGATTTTACCCCCCAACGCTCCCCAAAAAAAACGAGGACAAAAAGCCGCCGCCCGCCCCCCACTGAGCCCCCCGTCCGCCCACTTTTTCTTGGGGCCCGCAAGGGGGGTTTTTTTTTCCCAGTGGGCCCCTTGGCTCCCGAAACCCCACTTTGCTATCCCCGCTGACCCCAACCCGGCCACACAACCCCCTTGTGGCTCGCTGCACCGGGGGGGGGGGGGGGGGGGCGGGGGGGGGGGGAAAAAAGGGGGGGGGGGGGGGGGGGGGGGGGGGGGGGGGGGGGGGACGCCAACCCCGCTCCCCCTTCCCTGACCCATGATGAAAACCCTTGGGCCCCACCTGGTTCCCCCAAATGCCGGTTTCCCGGTACTTAAAATCCCATTTGTGTTTCATCGTTACTGCTGTCCCTCCCTCACCCCGGGCTTGGGGATGCAGAGGCTGACCCCTCAAAAAACTACCCCCTGCCACTCTCCACATTTTATACTTTTTGGGCCCCCTACTGCAAGAAGCCGGGGAATTGGCCCCATTTTTCGCGCCAAATAGCCCGCGACTGCCCTCCTCAAAAGGGTTTTCATCCCTTTGCTATATAGTGGCGCTGACCCAGACCCAAAATTGGGGGGGGGTTTTCTGGCTGAGGGAAAAACCGGAAAGGGCAGAGGCGGGTTGAGGACAAAGGGGGGGCCGTGACCCCCCTCCCGGGCCCCTGCCAAAATAAGTGTTTTTTGTCTGCGTTCCCACTGACTCTTGGGGTGGGGTTGTCAGATGCCCTCTGGAGGAAGGGATGGGCCTTAGTCAACCCCAAACAAAAACCCCCCTTTTTTTTGCTGAACAACACATTCCGCAAAATGCAGCAGCAGTTGTGGCCTCACCGAGTGCCCCCCGCTGCGACGTCCCCTTGCTTTTGCTGCAACCCGCCCAGGAATATTTGTGCAAATGCCACTCGCAGGTGAAGAGCCTGCCCCCCTCTCTGTCGAAAATTTCTGTTTGTTCTAAAATGTAGAACAAATCACAGAAAAAAGAAAAATAATAGGGAAAATAAAAAAAACCGTCTCACGATCAAAAGAAAAAAAATTTCCCTTTTTTCCACTTCCGGTTTTTCACTTTCCCCCGGGGTTTTGGGGAAAGGGAGGCGCGCGGGGAAAATGTGGGGTTTTGGGGGTCTTTGTTTTTGCTATTGAGCATTTTGAAAAGGACTTTGCTCCTGTATCTTGGTGAAAAGTCCCAAAAGGTTTTGGCTGAGTGGGTTTTATCTTGGTTAATAGGGGTGGGTATAAAAGGTGATATACTTTTTGGGCACTTATTTATGGCCCTCATCATCCCATCACTTGGCCCATCATCATCCCCCAAATCACAGAGGGTATAATTTTTACCCCCCTTATGAAACCATTTCTTGGGGGAAACGCGTGGGCCTTTGCCTGTGTTCTTTATTTTTGTTACTGTTTTAATTTAGTTATTTTTTTTTTTTTGGGTGAGCCCGAGAGGTGGGGTCCCCCTTTTTCGGGCGAGTGCTCTATCGGGATAGGACTAGTATAGGAAAGCGATAGTGCTTTTTCTTTAAGGGTATATACGGCCAAAAGGGGCAAGGGAGTCACTGTGACAAGGCTTCGAACCGTGAGTTTTTGACCACATTTTTGCCCAAAATTTTCCCCCCCTCTTATGGGGGCATCCCCCCCTGCTAATAGGTATTGGGTACAATGTCTTTTTTTGGCGTGATTAGCTAACTTGTCCACTTGCTTTTGACTTAGGTACGAATCACCAGGTACTTTATACATATACAGTTGCATATTGTATAGTGCTATATTGTGGGGCCATTTTTATGTATAAAGGATAATTTTTTAATGCATATCTATTAAAGATTAATTGTTTTAGGAAATTTTTTCTTTGATCTTGAGACTTTTTCAAAATGTAACACGTTTGATGAAGATATCTTATATGAAAATACACACCCTGTATTTGACTCCAAATAAACCCACTAAGAAGCTTGGGAAACCCCTTGGAATAAATTGGCCCCACAAATGGGGCAAAAAAATTACTTTTTTTGGCCTTTTTAAAAACTCGTGTATTTTACTGAATATAAAACACAAACGGGCTTAATTAACCTTCGGATAAATTTGCTACATAATTTTTTTCTGTGGGGGGTAAAAAACAAAGTTTCTTTACTGAGACAACGCAAAACAACTTTTAATTCCCCCCTGGATGAAATTCCCCCAAACAAATGAGAAAACCACAACTACGACTTTGTAGCTGTTACAATGGCGTGTTTTCTACGCACACAACGAAAAAAATTTAATTAACCTTTCTTGTGAAATTTTCTACGGGAAATTTGTAATTTTTTTTTGGGGGTGAAAAAAAACGGTTTATTTTTTTTCACCACAGCGCAGAAAACAACGCTTAATTTCCCCGGATGTAAATTTCCAAAAGAATTAGACCCAAAAAAGAAAGTGGGGAATTTTGTATTTTAAAAAAGCTGTTTCTTTAAATGAAACAACAGAACAGGCTTAATCCCCCTTGGATATTGAATGTATATGCACAGCAGTGGACGCACACTGGGCTTCAATCCAAACCCCCCAAAAAAAGAAAAAAAAACTTTAAAAGAAAAGTCTTGAGACAAGCTGAGATACCCCCCCAAAAATCCTGTATAAAAATCAGTTCTTTAGTGAGAGCTATCAGCCGCGGCGCACCTTCCCTATCAGTACAGGAGGGGAGTGACTGCCCGGGGTCGCGCCCGGGGGCTTATATATGCGGTGAAAGACACAGAATCCCCCCGGCTCTGATTGGCTTTACTCGCCCATGTCATGCAGGCATGCCCCTTTTTCCTCCCAGAGTGCTTTTCCCCATGTAAGCCCCAAAGCTCGAGCCATTTTATCAATCAAAAGCACACTTCACCCGAAGTACCCCAAAGTTCGACTTCGTTCAGAACCGAAGCTTTCCTGAAATTCTAAACGAATTCCACTTCGTTAGAATCAATTCTCCCATCTCTAGTAATAACAACGGGATTATCTCGTATCATCCACAATATTACTCACCTTCTCCAAAGGCAGCCTGGAAGAAGCTGTAATAGTAGGGAGCATGAGCTGTAGCCACAAGGTGACTGTGTTTTAGCAGAGCTAGATCAACATAACTCTGCAGAGGGTTGAAAGGGAAAGGTATCCCCCAAGGGGTGAAAGGTAAAAAAACAAAAGGGTTTTTGAACCCCCCTCAATATGCAACTGTATTTTACTCGGAACAAGCAGGCTACGTCCCCCAAGTAAGCCGGAGCAGGAGATGAGACTATGTCGTGGGGGCCACAGTGGCAATAGAGGGACGGCACTTATGAGAGGACCGATAGTGCTTGATAATAAAAGAGACGTGGATTGTCTATGTGCGGTCAAAGCCGCACTCACCTCTGGAAGCACTCAGGCTGATAAATCCTAAATTGGCTGAAAGTGGTGCCGAGCTCCTCTGTTACGCGTCCGCTGCCATACAGGTCCAGGCCATCTCCAGTCTTATCCAAAACAAATGTTGTATACCAAAGCAAATTTTTTTTAGTCCAAAAAAATGGCTTAAAATGGACTTTAAAATTAGGGACCCCTGTACTTTCAACTCTGCACCCCTCCATTCTGTACCTCACTTGACTCCCAACTGACTCCCCCCAACCTGGTTCCCGGTTTTTTCCACCTCTTAAACCATTAGCTTTTATACACTCGATGGAAAATCATGAGTAACCCTAATAAATCTTTGGCCCTTTAAGTTTAATGGGAAAAAAATCTGCAGATAGCTTGGATTTTGTCCGCAGACGTTCAGCACACCTGGAACATCAGAAAATGGGTTGGGGCGGGTGGCAAAGCTGCTGCCATCTTCCTCCGATGGTGCATTGCTTAACTGGTGCAACCACATCTAGGGTTGTTGAGTGCGTTTTATTATAGTCTTTTGGCAGACGAGTTGGGACGGGAGATGGAGCAGATGGGGACATAAGGGAAAGATGGTTTTATGGTTTTCTAGTGTTGATGAACATCAATTTTTTTTAAATTTTCAACGGCAGGTTTTTGTCCAGAAAAGCTGAGAATTGTAGAAAAGGAAGTGGTAAAAACAACAAAAACCTTTGTGACTAAAAGCAGCAGGCGGGAGTGTGACAGTAATGAAGCATGTGATGACCTAAGCATAGATTTACTCAGGGCTTAACTCTATGGCATAGACCCCAAACCCTCAACCTTTTAGGGGGAGATCACACCCACCCAAAAAATAAGAAGCCATGTGTAATGCTTATTTAGAATGTATATAGTCTACATAACTGTTAACAGCATGACAAAGCACTTAGGGTGCAGAGGGGCTTTAAGTTTTGGGGACAAGTGCAGGTTGCTGTGAAAATGGAAAAGAAAAAAGAGAGGGGCTGTTGGGAGATTTAATATGGAACCTGCTATAAGGTAAAAAGATCCAGTTCCGGTTTGATAATTGAATTAAAAGGATCCAGTTTAAAAAATTCCAGTATCAGGAATTTTCCACTCATTTGCCAGAGGTGAAGTGGAGCAGGCTAGAGGCAGCCCATCAGCCTGAGTACTCATAGGGGTAAGAAGGAGAAGAAAGACAGAAGAGAAGAGAGAAAGGGAGAGATTATAGGGACAGAATGGGGAACCGTCCTGAGACAGATGGAAAAGAGGTAAATGACAGTCTTGTCTGCTTGCCCAAAGAGGAGATAGGCTGGACGAGATTGAGGTAGAGGAATTTCCAGAGAAGCAATTGTAGATAGTAGGAAAGTGATTTACAAACAAGTGTTGTCATCTACCAGTGAAGTGTAAAGTTTTTAAAGGGATTTTACCAGGAGGTAAAATCCCCTGCACTATTCGCTCACAGCTAGCGAGCATGTGAATGAGAAGGGCAGCACTTTCCCGAATATAGTTGAGTTCGTGCACTCAGCTTTATTCAGGAGCTCCCATTGATGTGGCCTAGCTGCGCGCAACCAGTGCAGGGGATTTTACCTTGTGGTAAAATCCCCTTTAAAGTGAATGTGTAATGAAAAAATTACTTATTGTTTAATTCACATAGTTTCATAGTTTCATAGTTTGTAAGGCCGAAAAAAGACGAGACGTCCATCCAGTTCAGCCTGTTGTGCTAAGGTGTTGACCCAAGGGGGAAGGCAAAAAAACCCCAATGAGGTAGAAGCCAATTTTCCCCCATTTTAGGGAAAAATTCCTTCCCGACTCCAATCTGGCAATCGGAAAAATCCCTGGATCAATGACCCTCTCCTAAATCCTAGTACTATAACTTGTTATATTATTACGCTCCAGAAATGCATCCAAACCATTTTTAAAACTCTGTTATTGAATTCACCATGAAAAGTCCCTCTGGCAGAGATTTCCCACAGTCTCACTGCATTTACAGTAAAGAATCCCTTTCTATGTTTATGTAGAAACTTTCTTTCCTCTAGACGTAGAGGACACCCCCTTGTTCTAGATACAGCCCTGGGTATAAATAAATCTTGGGGAGAGATCTCTATATTGACCTTTGATGTATTTAAACATATTTATTATTCCCCCCGAAGCCGTCTTTTCTCTAAACTAAATAACCCCCAACTTGCTAATTTTTTTCTGGGTATTTTAGTCCACCCAGTCCTTTTATTATTTTTGTTGCCCGCCTTTGTACTGTTCAAGCTGTACAATGTCTTTCCTGTGCAAATGGGGCCCAAAACTGTACACAATATTTTCCCTGTGTGGTCTAACCAGTGACTTGTATAATGGGGGAATAATGTTCTCACATGTGCATCTTCGCCCCTTTTAATGCACCCCATGATCCTATTTGCCTTGGCAGCTGCTGTCTGACACTGGCTGCTACAATTAAGTTTACTGTCCACAGGATTCCCAAGTCCTTCTCCATGTCACTTTTAACCCCGCCTTTTTCCATCTAACATGTATCATGTAATTTGGTTTTTCCTCCCCCCTGTGCATAACCTTGTATTAATCTGTGTTAAACCTCATCAGCCATTTCACTGCCCAGGCGTCCAACTTATCCAGATCCCTTTGTAATAACACATTATCCTCTATTGAATATCACGTTTTTATATTAAACACATTTTTTAAGAATATTTGGTTATTATTTTTTACTTTTCCATATCATTTTTAATATTAAAAACACAATTCTTAAAAGGGTTTTTCCAGGATGTGAGTTCCTTACCTCCTTATCAGCAAAGAGTAGAATATAAATAAATCACGCTGAGTCATGAAGGCTGCAGGGGAGAGAGGGAGGGGGTGAGCAAGGAGTGAGGAATAAGGGAGCGTCTCAAAACTTAACTCAAATAATAAAATTACAACAGTGGATTATCTATACAGCAAGACACAGGCTCATATACTACACTTTCTCCCCAGTCCCTTGAAAGCTCATTCATTTTCCCTGTCATCAGATAAAAAGTGTTTCACGCAAGCGCGGCCTGTCAGCTCCTGGGTTGTGTCTAATGAAAGCTTTCAGGTAACTAAGGGGGATTGAGAAATGCTGTAGCTCTCAGAGTCTTCACTTTTTGTAATCACATATATTTAGAAAAGTGATTAAATACCCATTTTGGAGGATCCCACGTCAACATTACATCGTGGCAAAACCCCTTTAAGCCCTGCAGTTTTCACTTTGGCCACTAGGCCTAATAACAGTCTGATACTTCCTGTTCTGTAGAGAAAGATTTCCAGCAGTCTGCTTATTATCAGTACAAGCAGGATTACACTGACAGGTGACAGCAATGTTTATAGATAACACAGGATCCACCAGTCACAATAGGAGATGTCACAGTTCACCCTCTCCTCTTCCCTGCACATGGACTTCTTCCCAGGTCCCAGAGAATGCCTAGAAAACTCTCCTACAGAAGTCAATGGGACTGATCCAGTTCTCAGATTCCTGTATGCACAAAGCTGCCGTACAGCATCTCTCTAAAAGCTGTTAAAAGCAGCTCAGGCAAAATGGCCGCCCCCATATTCACATAAAGACAACCAAATTCTACAAATAACAAATAATAATGGCTAAGAAGAAATAAATATGAGTCAGTGTCTTGTTTTAATAAAATATAAAATAAAAAAAATGGTGACAGATTCCCGTTAAGTTATTGCCATGAGTAAAGCCTGCAAGATCCCAAGCTGAGAGTCTCTGTGGTTACTTCTTCACTGGTGCACTACACCACCCAGCAATCCCACACCGGTAGGCCAAGCATCCATGCACATCAGCTACCCAGGCGTACCTGCCTATTTGACACCTGAGACCTGTATCCTCCTTCTCCATCACCCGCTCCTATACAATGTAGTATGTCTGAGGTCCTTTTTTGCTGACAAAACTACAGTTAAAGCAAAAATAGAGCAATTGTTCCAAAGTGTCCAATATTTAAATTTTATATTTAAATGATGAAAAATGCTAAAAAAAAATATTTTTTTACAATTCGGACCTTTCAGTGATGTAACAGGAAAGGGAATTGCAATTGTGGATAAATTACAGATATTACACTTGGATATTTCAAGCATATAAGACCAAGGATATGAAGGCACAAGATCCATGAGTTCAGGCTTACATTACATAAATGCACATAAATCCATTGGCCTTTTAGGTCCATAGCATTAGCCACAGTCGCACTTTGGCCAAACTTTCCAAATGTCCCATTTTTGGAGGAAAACCCCTTATTGTTGACCTAAATTCCCTGGTCCTTCTTTACTCCTTAAATGTCCTATTGTTTGACTCCATAAATAAACTTCCATACATAATATTACCATTTTGCCCCCAAAAATCATCTTTCAGGTTCCTAACTGCATATTAGGCTGAAATGTATGACATACATTTACATTTAATGTCACTAAGGGAGTATAAAGCCTGCTCCATTTAGATGTCACAGTAAAGGCATAGTCTAGAGCTAGAACTGACCAAAAATGAATCTTTCCCCAGATCTCTGTCCCAGCAAGTAGCCCTAAAATATCCCTAAGCTACAACTGACCCTGACACAAGAATATTGACTTTAGGACAAACAATGACAACAACTAAGAATAAAATAGCTACAAGAAATGTACAAATTCACTGATTAACTCACACAGTGCAAAAGTAGGCAGCACCAGGTATATAAGGGTGATCAAGGACTCTAGATAACTAGACACACAATGCTTAGCAGATTAATGGATACAACTCTAAGGACCAAATAATATACTCCACACAATGCTGCTAAACTCAGGGAAGTATATAGAGAGGCTAGCAATTAACCACTCCACCCTAACAAGGTCAGGTGGTGCAGCGTGGTCAGCTGATCTACTCTGAAAGTTTTTTTAGGCAGTTGCATAGCACAGGAGCTTGTTTATCTATGTTAATGACAAATTTTATCCCTTTAGAGCTCTGTAGCCTTCTGTCTTACTGTTTACAGCCTTCTGTTAGCAATGTCCCTGCAATAGGCTCAACTAGGAATAGTAGAGCTGATATGCCAATTGTCACGGTGCAGTGCATGAGTATTTAAAGAGACAGTACTCAATTACCTGCCCATTAACCTGTGACCCTGTTTGTATATTTATAACTTCCTGCCCTTGCTCCTGATCAGTTCATTGTTGCCCACTCCATAGAGCTTGACCCCTGGCTGCTGTATAGTGCAGCTGAGCCTGCATTGCCTGTATGCTACCTGTATGTACCTGCTGTATATCTACCACTGCACCAATCCATTTACTTGCTGCGTATTCTGCCGTGTTTCCTAGTACGTTTACGTCAGAGGACTGCGACTAACTGTGTAGGGCCTACACTGCAGGTTCTGTTATCCGAACCAACACCAGCTGTGCTGTCCTGCACTTCGGTTACCTTTGGCGGGGGGGCAGGGGTTTTCTTTTACACCATCTACGCTTGCAGGGGCCCAGAGGATTTGAATACTCAGCTTTGTATTTCCCTCTAGAAATGGACGTATAAACTCTGACCCCCCATTAAAATGCCGATCCCGCCAGAGTGACCTTGCCAGACATAGCTGTAGTGCACAGCATTAGCGATCACCTGGAGCAACTTATCCAGAAGCTGCAGACTATTACCACCCATCTGGACGAAAGTTGTGTATGCACTTCGGCCTCCTACGTGACTCCGTACTACTGTAGCTCCACCTCCTACTGCCATTACCATACCGAGCCTGCACCTGCCATCTGCTCGCCATTACTCTGACGATCCCATAGATGTCGAAGGATTCCTCAACCAATGTACCATGCACTTCAAGGTCCTGTCCGATGGAGCCAAGTTGGCATTCATCATCAGCCTGGCCTCAGTTGAAGCTTTGGCCTGGGCCTCGCCTCTATGGGAGAGATGGGATAAACTGACAGGGGACCTCCTAGAGTTTCTGAGCGCCTTCTGCAAGATCTTCTAGCAACCTGGGCGCAATTCTTCTACTGCATCATCTTTTATCTGGTTCCATCAAGGTGACTCCTCGGTGGGCTCTGTGGACGAACTGGTGGGTCGTGACCTACCTATCACCTTGGACAACCTCATCACTCTGGCTACCCGGATTGACATGCGCTTTGCTAAAAATAAGTAAGAGCTTCGTCAGCAGTCTACCTCCTCCCGGCTTTGCAACGTTTACGCCATGTACCTGCAACCCCAAGTTTCCTTCATCAGGCACCTGCATCCCCACAAGATGAGCCTATGGAGGTCAAATGTATTAACCTCTCCATAGAGGAACGCACCCGTAGACACAGCTTAAACCCATGGCTGTATTGTGGCGGGGCCCAATACGGCCTTAAGAACTGCCCAGTCCACCCAACTGTGCCCCATAAACCTAATTGCCTAGGTTTTGTTGGTGAGGTGACCCTGAATGATGGTGATTCCACTCCACATCACTCCCGCCTTCCTCTGCCAGGTTTCTGGTGCTGCCTTTGATGTTCCTTCTCTTCTGGACTCTGGTTCTTAGACGAATATAATCCTACACATCTCTGCTGGAGAAGTTCTGCCTGCCTGTCCCTCATCTGGAGAAGCCCCTGCATTTCTCATCAGTCAATGGGGAGATCTTGAGGGAGCCAGTCCAATTCCGTACCCAGCCTGTGTCTCTCACAGTTGGAAGTTCCCACCAGGAGAAGAATTCCTTCTACGTCCTGCTTAGTTCGTCTGTTCCAGTCCTGCTTGGGCTTCCATGATTCCAGCTTCATGGCCCATCCTTGGATTGGAAAATGGGTGAAGTTGTTCAATGGGGTAAGCATTGCCACTCACGCTGCCTCAAACCCACCCATCTGTTTGTTCTGTGTTGCAGCTGGAGCATAGCCCTTCAGCCAAGAATGAGCCCAGGATTTTGAAGTCACCTCTGGCTCCCACCTACCTCTCCTATTGCCAACTGTTTCTTTTGTTTCTGCTCCCAAGGTCTAAGAGGTTACACAGGACTTGTCTAACATCTCCTCTGAAGACAGTTCTTGGGATATCGAGGAGAAAGTGGTTACCCCAGGTTCTTTTTGGGGTACCATATTTGCCCGGAGGGGAGGACTTAATGGGGATTATTGTCACCGTCCATGCCGTGGCTTTCATGCTGAGTTGCAGGCATGCCCGTGTCCCGGCCACTGCTGCAGCGTTCTCTGATGCACTATACAAACCTGTCCCGGATCCTGCCTCTGTTTCGGCGGCGGCCCCCACTGCTCAGCATAACTTACCAGTCCACATTTCTGCTCCGGTCAGGTGACAGTTATTTAAACAGAGACACAGCTACTCAAATTACTGCAAAACCTGGACCCTGTTTGTATACAAGGAACTTCCTGCCCTTGCTTCTGGTCAGTTCGTTGTTGTTCACGACACAGAGCTTGACCCTTGACTGCTGTATATTGCCGCTGAACCTACATTACCCGTGTGCTACCTGTATCTACCTGCTGTATACCTGTTGCTGCACCAGTCCCTTTACCTGCTGCATATCTTGCCATTGTATAGTCCGATGACTGTCATGGGATGTGGCACCTGTTCTACCGGATTACACTGCTGCTTCTGCTTATCTCGGGCCCATCAATATCAGCAAGCAAACTCTTGCCTTAAAAAGCAATTAAAAGGCACATAGGAATTTTTGGATAAGCATTTTTACTACTTAGGATGCATGAAAAATTTTTGAGGTTCTTAGTTCACATTTTTGATCAAAACTGCTTAAAGGGGATGTAACCGTTCATTAGTTCGGCTGATTTCATACTGCTCTCGCTTCTTCAACTCTAGAAATGCAGCGGGCGTTTCTTCCACTCCCAGCTGGTTGGACATCATCTCCCCCTTCACTGTTCCATCTGGCCCCCGTGTTCTTCCCCACCATTCATCTCTGGTCCCAAGAATATCACTGAGTCAACTCCCTATGTCTTATTTTGTAAAGGCTGTATACATTCCGCAGGCATGCATTCAATCTAGACTGAACATGATCCTCATTCTCCTCTCACAGCTGGAGATATGTGTACAGTTGAAATCCAGCTTTCTAGAACAGCACCAGATCTCCCTTCTATGCAGGAGAGGCAGGGATCGACACACAATTGTGCTGTTTCCTGCTTGTAGAAGCCTGCAGTGTAATACTGTGTCTTCTGCGCTTTAGCAGAGTGAAAAATGTGCCCGGTTCCTTAATTTGAGAGAAACGATAGGAATGCAAGCTAACTGTATACCACCGACTGGGGGACGAATGTAATGAGCTTCTCAGCTAGTGAATGCCAAGGGGCGAGGGACTGCTGACCAGCACTGGATTCAGTGTAAACAGAAAACAGAAGAAAAGGAAAACTGTGGAATACAAGACAGCTTTGCTAATGACCTCCTAATTCAAGTTACTTTTTTTCACTCTCCCCTTATTATGAAGCACCATTGTAATGTAATGAACAACCCTTTAAGTCCCGTTTTCCCAACTCTGCAAGGCGACCTCAATACAAGTGGGAACGACTCTAAGGTTACTCTCTTGGGGCCTGTCCAGACCTCCCACATTATAGGAGAGAACAGGTTCACCAGCTACAAGGTTACCCTGCATTGATTTAAAAGCTGTGCCCCCCCAGGGGGGTGGGTGGAGTGCAAAAACCAAAGTGGGGGCAGCCACTCCCCCATGCAAACAGTCTAGAAAACAATATTTGGTCTGCACTTCCAAATGTATGTGCAGACCAAATATTGTTTTCTAGACTTTTATTTGGGGCAGCACCTGCTATCCTGTCCTGCACTTCGGCGTCCTCTGCAAATTACACCATCTACGCTTGCAGGGGTCCAGAGGATCTGCATACCCACTGTTTTATTTCCCTTAGAAGGTGACACCAATCGCTGCTTTAGACCATTGTCCATTAGCTGTGTCTGGTATTTCAGCTCTGCCCCAATCAGTGAAATACCATAACAATCTCCGTATGCATACATAGGAGACAGATAAAACAAAAAAGCGCAATCCTAGTGTAGTAATTTAATGGTACAGTTAAGTATAGGTACACACATGGACAAAATTGTTGGGCTGCTTCCATTAAAGAAAGAAAAAACACCACCGGTCACTGAAATAACTTAAAACTGAGAAAATAAATGTAAATTTACTGAAAATCAACTAATGAAAATCAGACATTGCTTTTTGAATGGTGGGATCTGAACCCAATAAAAAAACATTATGAAACTAGCACTCTAATGCTCCAGTCTGTTCCATAGGTAATTGACCCATCCTCAATGCTCCAGTGTCCAAGGTATTTTTGGACCCACTCCCACATGCTCAGCCATGTCCATAGCATTTGACCCCACTCCTCATGCTACAGCTGTTCACAAGTATTTGGCCCACTCCTCAAGTTCCCAATTTACACAGGTTATTTGACCCACTCCCTGCTCTAGCTGTCCACTGGTATTAACCACATTCCTCTTCCTCCAGCTGTCCACAGGTATTTGGCCCACTCTTTGCGAGCTGCTCCAGCTGTCTCAGGTGTGACGGTGCCCTCCCCAGATTGCAGATTTCCGCTCCTTCCACTAATGTTTTTAGGGGTCATGGAAGCCATTTTGAAATAGTCCAAAGCCGCCAGGATTGTGTCAGAAATAGTGTTGAGCGATTTTTATCGACAAAGTTGAAATCGGCAAGGTTTTTATGGTGATCAAAATTTCCAGATCATGCGTAATTAAAGGTTAAAAATCCTGAGCATCATATATTAACGATCGCGCCTTTTTAGGCGCTTCCTGTGATTTTTGCAGGGCCAACAACTCAGATTACAGAATGAAGCAGGGTTGAGTTGTGTTTGCCGACGCCATGACTGGGATCGTGTATGGTTGCGATTGGCTGGAAAAATCACATGACTCGTTTTACATAGAACAGCGTATCCTGTTTCAGCGCTCACGTGTCTCTCAGCTTCTCTCATAGGGATAGGACCTGCGCTACTGCCCTGGGCCAAACAGCTCAGCGAAATTAGGTCTATTTTCTGCACAGAGAAACCTCTACTAATAGCTGTGATCATTTCCAATTTAGCTAGATAGAGATTTGAACATTTTTATGTAGTTAGGCTAGGAGAATTTTAAGCAGCATATACCGCTGTATATTCACGGCTGGGACCGGGGTGGTGAGGGGGGGGGGGGGGCGCGCCAGCGGGGCGAACCCCACAGCAAGCTCTATCTTAAAGAAAACTGGTAAAGTTCCACAAGTCTTAGTGTAGACATTGTAGTGGAATATCTTTATCTATAACAGTATTTGCCTATTGAAATATTCCTGGATACTTGGGCAGCATGGACACTTATATGGATACAAATCATTTCTAGTAACTTCAGGTCTCTATGTGTTAGCTGCAAACTTCCACTTTTATTATCAGTATTACATTTTCAGATAGGTGTGTTCATTTTCAATTTACCCAATTACACCTGTGACTGTTGATATATCCACCTCTGCAGATTTAAATTACAATACATCAATATTGTAGTCCAGCCACAGGTTTTGTTTGTTGCCAAATTACCGTGTATCGTAACGAAAACCATCCACAGTTACGTGTTTTTTGACTTTTGCGCCACCAGCATTGTTCATTGACGCAGCATCCATGTAAATCTTAAAAAACAGCCATTCTATATTCACCACAGGTGCATTGAAAAGGTGCAAAACAATACGTTTATTATATACAAAAACATAACCGTTACGTGTTTTTTGACTTTTGCGCCACCAGCATTGTTCATTGAGCGCATCTACGTAAATTAAAACAGCAATTTACTTCACACAGGTCGAATTGAAAGGTGCAAAAAATACGTTGATTTTATCAAAATACATAACAGTTACGTGTTTTTTGACTTTTGTTGCACACCCAGCATTGCTTCATTGAAGCCAGCATCTACAGCTAAATCTTAAAAACAGCAATTCTATATTTCACCACACAGGTGAATTGAAAGGTGCAAAAAAATATCGGTTTATTATACAAACATAACATTTACGTGTTCTTTTGCACTTTTGCCGCACCCAGCATTGTTCAATGACGCAGCATCTACGTAATTCTTAAAACAGCCATTTCTTTATTCACCACAGCGTGAGATTGAAAGGGTGCAAAAAAATACCGTTTATTTATCAAAACATAACAGATACAGGTTTTTTGGACCTTTTGCCAGTCAGATTGTTGATAGACACCTTGCAGGTTAAATTTGAATCCCAGCAATTTTGTTCTTGATTCAGTGGGATTTGGAATAAGATGGATTTGCCGTCTTTTCAATAAGGACTTTCCCAAAAACTGATTCCAAACCTTTCTCAAAAATTCTATATTTTGAACATGGAGCGAAATGCAGGTGCAGTAAGCCGAGCAAAGAGGGTGGTAGCACATGGGGTAGAGGGTGTACGAGAGAAGGTGCTCCTTCCAGTGCTGCGCGACAACACGCATCCAGGGATCAGTCAGTTGCTCCCCCCTGGACCGTCAGGCCTGTCATCGCTGGGTCCAGGGCCCTGTGAATCTAGTACACGAACATGGTCGCCCAATCAGTCCCTTCAGTGGTTAATGCAACCCTGCATCTAGCAGTCTACCTCCTTCGTCCTCCCCAGTCCGGGACACATACTGTCGTCATCAGCATCATCAGAAATCCGTTTCCCAACATGAAGCAGCCAAAATGTCAACTCGAGTACCAACACTGTGGATAATCCATTTTCTGAGACCTCTTTGATGAAAAAATGCGGTTGGGTCAGAAGGCCAGTTAAAAGATCAAGAGGCTGATTTTAGTCGGCTCTGGACGCCTCCAGTTGACGATGCAATCAGAGGAGGTGAGGAAAGCGGTAAATTGGCACAAAAACTCCCGGCTGCGGTCGGGCAATGCCTTGCAGTCCTCTTGCTTGTAGCCGCAGCTTCTGGGAGTGCAGAAAGTGCAGGGACGACCAAGTACCTGTGTTGATGATGATGTATGATGCGACATTGCGGATCCTATCGTGGTCTTTTCCGCACAGGAAATTTGCTGCGAGCGCTTCATCAGTGGAGAGGGGAAGGACGATTGGGGTAGTGTCAATACGCGGTCCCGCCACAAAAAGGGACGAGGGCGGTCGCAGAAGTCCGCTGATATGATTCCGCCAGCCCCGGTCAGCGCAAACCCGATCCTCCTTCATCGCCGTCAAAACTGGTCCAGGACCTCTCAAGCTGGGCCTTCTTTGAGCAGCCTCTGATTCATCCCAGCGATGTCATACTGCCGCCTTTGAGTAAACGACATACGTCGAGGCAAAAGAACCTTAAGTAGTTAACCACCACCTAAATGTCTAGTCACATGCAGCGAATGCATGAGTTGAAATGGAGGGGAACACCTGGCAAAAAAGGCCAGACCGGCGGGCCCTCAAAACACTATAACACCCTTGGTCTCCCGCCTCCCTCCTCCTCCGCCACCACAGCGTTCCTCAGCCTGACAATGTCTCTCAGAGTCATGATCAGGGATCAGCCTCCGCTTCAAAGCCTCCACGATTCGCCCCGAGTACACCAGCACCACCAGAGGGACCATCCTTACCCCTTCTCCTTCCGCCTGTTTGTCAGACTTGCACGCAGTACAGCCGGCCAGTATAGCAGCCAGCCTTCTGTGTTAAAGGTTTGGGAGCAGAAGAAACACTTTAACCCCAAACCCATCACCAATAGCCAAAAAGCCGAATGTCCCGGCATTGCCAGGCTTTTGGCCTTGGAAATGTTGCCTTTCCATCTGGTGGTACACAGATGGGTTCCGCCACGTCATGGCCCTCGCCTGCCCCCAATACCAGATGCGAGCAGGCATGTATTTGCCAGAAAAAGCCGTCATGCCCCTGGCCAGCCACGTGTCATACTAAAATTTCAGCGGCGTTGTCTGCATCTGTGTCCGGAAAAGTCCATCTCACCCCGACAATGGCCTAGTAAGCACCGGCAAGGCCACTATATCTCTGTGACAGCTCACTGGGTGACGCTGGGTGGATGTCTTTGGGGGTGGACGGAGGCTCTCAGATCGGCGGCCCCACGCTCTCCAAAACCGCAACGGATGGTGCCAGGGTTCTTCCCCCAAGGTTCTCTGGTGGATCATGTGCCAGAGGACACCAGGCTCCGTGTTGAAATTAATCTGTCTTGGAGACCGTCCACACACAGGTAGGAGATGTGGACCGCTCTCCGCAACGAGAGACCGAGCGTGGCTTGGGTGACAAGGAACATTGATTGCCAGGCAAGGTGGTGTGCGATAACGCGGCGAAATCTGATGGACCCGCCCTTAAGATCGGTAGGCTGGAGCACATCCCTTGCCTGGCACATGTCATGAACCTTGTCGTCACAGAAATTTCTAAAGACTACCCGGAGTCTGGGACTGCCTGCCTGAAGAAGGCTGAGGTCTGAGTTCACACTTCACCCGTTCGCACCCTGCTTCATCGCGCCCTGGGTAGAGTCCTTTGCAGAGTCAGCTCGACCTCCCCCGTCAAACCGTTCTCATTGTTGAGTGGCAACACGCTGGAATTCCACCCTCCAACATGCTCCAGCGATTGTGGGAGCAGCGCAATGCCATTACGCTAGTACGAAGTGACACCATGGCCTGACAAGCAGCGGTAGGTGGGACCTCGGGGTGTTGAACCACCGAGGAGTGGAGGCAGGGTGAAAGAGCTCTGCACATCCTTGCCCAGTTTAGAAGAAGCCACCAAAATGGTCAGTGCGGAACATGCCCTGCTCAGCATTGAGCAATTGTGGTTGATCTTAGTTCTGTAACGATCGTTGGGGACACGCTGAAACAACAGGTCCCGCCAGCGACGGAGGAGGAGATGGACACCAGATGCGGACACGGAGCCTTTCTCTCAGTTCAAATCCAACAAGGCGCGACAGTTTCACAATTTCTCGGTCTTCCTTAGGCAGTGGTTCGGGGTCCAGAGCTCAGTGCACAAGGTGGCGCATCAGCTCTCAGGGGTGATCATCTCAGGCAAGTCCCAGGGGCTGTGGTTGAAGCTGTTGCTGGAGGCGGCAGCGGACGGAGGAGGAGGGAGGAGGAGGCGAGGAGGTATTCTAGACACAGATGTTACCGACGTCCCTGCTTTTGAAAGAGGTTGGCGCAGAATTTGAGGCGGAGAGGAAGATGAGGAAGAACAGTGTGCTAGTGCCCTTGACCCAGAGGTTGGGGAACTCAAGGCTCCATCTCACACATGAAGTGCTTGGATGCTCCATTTCTCCAAACATGCGATCTAGCATTAAGGCCATCAAAATGATCAACAGATATCTGGGTGGCACCCTCCTGGATCCCCGGGTACAAAACAAACTCAGCCACTTTCATTCAACCACCCAAATAAGAGAGTAAAATGCAGGAAATGGAGACCTTGCTGATTGATATCAACTGGAGATCTGTTGCGTCTGCTTCAGTTTCCCCAAATGTCACGGTGCGAACAACATCAGCGACCGTGACAGCAGTATGAGGCCAAAGTAGGCGTAGCGGCAGCAGCAGGCAAGGTGGGCAGAAGCTAATGGGTGACCTCTGGCAATCTTTATTTACCACCTCACAAAGCATGTAGATGCAGGGCACACATACAACACCCATGGAGACCAGCTTACAGCATCATGGTGCACGACTATCTAGCGAGTTCTCTACCGATGTTTTTGCATTGGGGTTCCCGTACCCAATAGCTCTGGGTATCCACAATGGACGTAATGGCCCGTGCTGGAACGTCACGCCAAAGAGGTGTTTTGTCCTGCCCAGCAGCCAGCGTCATTTCTGAGAGGACCCTTCAGCACAGATGGATGTTGTCATTACAGACAAACGCCATCCGGCTTTCACAGATAATGGGATAGTTTGACTTTCATCAAGATGAATCCGGCATGGATCTGCTGATGATGTTGTGGGCCCCAATTGCCGAGGTCACCCGATTAGTTGCCGTCTACTTCACATTCCTTTCAAACAGAAATGGTTCTCTTGGAAAAACTTATTTTTTTTCTAAAATGATCTTTCTTACTGCAATTTTTATTTCTTTTCCTCTGTTTATTCTCTTTTGCTGTGAGGAGACTGTAAAGACAGCAAGGTTTTCATGGGACAACACCGTATTCCCTTTTTACGCCCATTTATCTTAAGAAGTTTTCGCATTGTCAATGTTTGGAGGTCATGTTGCTGTGAGATACAGCTATACTTCATGGTCCTTTGGAACAGAATGTGGCTTCTAAGTGGCATTTCTCCCTCAAAACTTTTAATAGTGGCAGAGAAGTCATATTTATATTTTTTTTGGGGTCATGTAGCTGTGAGATTACAGCAAAAATCATGGTCTCCTTTGGAACAGAAATGTGGCTTTACGTGGCATTTTCCTCACAATTTTACAGTGGCTGGAGAAGGTCATATTTATTATTTTTTGGGTTCATGTAGCTGTGAGATACAGCCACTATCATGGTTTTGGAACAGAACTGTGGCTTCTAAGTGGCAATTCTCCCTCACAATTTTTAACAGTGGCTGAGAAGTAATTTTTATAATTTTGTTGGGTCATGCTGCTTTGAAATGCAGACCAATACTTCAGGTCTATGATAAAAAAATGTTGTTTCTAACGACAATTTTGTTCTCCCAATTGACCAAGTGGCTCAAGGGTCATGCTGATTGAATATTTGGGGGGCATTTTGCTTTTGAAAATGCAGCAATTACTACCAGGTACCTATTCTAAAAAAATGTTGTTTCTAATAGACACATTTGTTCTTCACAATTGTCAAAAGTGGGACTCATGGGTCATGTTTGAATTTTGGGGCATCTTTCTGTTTGACATGCAGCTATACACAGGTCTTTCTAAAAAAATGTTGTTTCTAACAGACATTTGTTCTTCACAATTGTCCAAAAGGTGCTCAAGGGTCAGGCTTTGAATTTTTGGGGGTCATTTTGCTGTGACATGCAGATATACTACAGGTCCTATTCTAAAAAATTGTTGTTTCTAACAGGACATTTTTTCTTCACTGATTGTCCAAAGTGGCTTCAAGGGTCATGCTTTGAATTTTTGGGTGGCATTTTGCTGTGACATGCAGCTATACTACAGGTCTATTCTCACAAAAAATGTTCGCTTTCTAAACAGAATTTGTTCTTCACAATTGTCAAGAGTGGCTCAAAGGTGATGGTGCTGTCAGATACAGGAATAGGTAGGACACTGTTAATGGACACATATTGCAAATGACTTGTTTTTGCAAGATCTTTAACATAGCTATCAATCCTGTATTGAGAACAACCAATTAATACAATGAAAAAAAGGAAACAAAGACATAGGTGGGATTACATCCTACTTTTAAAAATGTGTTTTCTAGAATTCAACTACTAAAAAAACTTGCATTGTACAAAATAGATGGTTAAAAAAAATTCCCCTGAATTGTACAAGGGAGCGGCGTACAGGAAAAACTTGACCAGATTGTAGGTTATCTCAGAGGACATGGGGTATGGAGCACGGACAGAGAACAAAGTACAGAGACCAATTTCCCTCCAGCTAGTGAGTAAAAAATGAGAAAAAGAAGCAAGAAAAAAGCGGGCACCTTGGCTGTAACAGGAGCGTTAACCCACCAGTATTTCCAAGTGAAGCTAATTGGTCGCACTCATACGGAGGGGCAAAGCGCTACCAACTGGTATTGGACTGTGTACAGAGGAAGGATGGACGTTCTCCACACTTAGCTTCCGCATTCCTGTTTCAGCACGACAGTTTTCGTTTGTGAGTCATAGGGCATTTTAAAACCTGCGTGTTAAAATAGATGACGGACGCCAGCCTGGCCTTTCACCGCTACCCCACTGTAACTCCGGCCCCTGGGTCTTGCTGTGGCCAGGGACAGGTTTAGTCAATGTCCAGTTCAACTAAAAATGGAGGTTGAAGACTCCTTTTTCCGGCAACTTTGTATCTGGGCGGTCAGACAGGTTTAAATGGTCATACTGTGGCCCAGGACAGGGGACCAGTATATGTCCAGTTCAATCTAAACTGGTGGTTTGAAAGATCCTTTTGCGGGCACTCTTTTAAATCTGGGGGTCATGAGGTTTTGGGGCTCATGCTGCGGTTCCAGGACAGTTATATTCAATGTCCCAGTTCAAAAAAGGTGAAAAAAAAACATTTTTTTTGATGGTTCAAATCCCCATACTGCCTTCCGGCAATTTTTTATTTTGTGGGTGATGCAGGTTTTAAGGGTCAGGCTGTGGTACAAGACAGGGATAGTGAATGGTCTGGGACTTTTTTTCGTGACTTTTTATAACCTAAGTGTGTCTGCCTAAGATGTAGCACGTATCCATTTGACTGTTGTGGATGATAATTCCAGCTTCTCCAGCCTTGTTGTGGGTGTAATAATGGATAGGTGTTGTTGCTCTCCCATAGACTGTTGGTAATCTGACTCATAATCGATGCCTCACTATCGAAAACAAAAACCTTATCGATAGCGGCCGACTATCGACTATCGCTCGGATCTCGATAGCCAACGCAATCGCTCAAACACATAGTTCAGGAGAATAACTACTCCCTTAGAGGAAGAATCCAAGATCAATACAGGAACAGTTTATACTCGGACCTTGCTCATTTAGGTTGCTTAAAATAGCACATACAACCCTACAGTGCCAATCATACAGTGCCCCACCATAACAGTGCCAGCCATACAGTGCCCCAGCATAACACTGCCAGTCATACAGTGCCCATCATAACACTGCCAGTCATACAGTGCGCACCATAACACTGCCAGCCACTCAATGCCCCACCATAACCATGCCAGCCATATAGGACCCCAGTATAACCCTGCCAGCCATACAGTGCCCACCATAAATGTGCCAGCCATACAGTGCCCATCATAACACCACCAGCCAAACAGTTCCCACCCTAAATGTGCCAGACATACAGTGCCTCACTATAACACTGCCAGCCATACAGTGTACACCAAAGCAGTGCCAGTCATACAATGTCCCAATATAACACTGCCAGCCATACAGTGCCCCACCATAACACTGCCAGCTATACAGTGCTCACCATAACACTGCCAGCCGTACAGTGCCCACCATAACACTGCCAGCCACACAATGCCCCTCCATAACTGTGCCAGCCATACAGTGCTCCACTATGACACTACCAGCCATACACTGCCCATCATAACACTGACATACATACAGTGCCCCACCATAACAGTGCCAGCCATTTAGTGCCATCTATATAGTGCCCACGTAACAGTTCCAGTTATACAATGCCCACTAAAACAGTCCCCCACCCCACAGTGCCCCCCATAACAATGCTATAAGTTGAATGCAGCTGTAAAAAGATTAATATTGCTTTCCGAAGTATGAGAACAAAGACACAGCGGGCGACGTGCATGAAATTTGGCATGTGAACGCCAACTTTCATGCGCATAATACTGGAAGAGCAGGTGCCTGATTTATGAACCCGCTCTACAGTGGGTCATAAATCAGGTGCATTCTAGCGCTCGGGCGACAGTTCGGGATCAGCTAAAACACTTTGAAAGTGCTCTACCTGTTCCAGCTGTAAGGCACCCAGAAATGCCTTAGCAAAGCTATAAATATGTAGCTTCATTACGGTTCTAGTGCGCCCCGTAACGGGGCTGCGCTGGATATTGGACTGAAAAGACGCCAGATATCTGGCACAGCCCCGTTCATATGTGTCGCCCAACATGTTTATTGCACAGAGGGGCACTGGGGGCACATGTTGTGCGATTGCAGATAACACATCATTTATACTGAAAAGTGGAAGCCTAAAAACATCACAAAAATGGTGCAAGTATTTGTACACACGATGCCACCACCTTCTCAAAATCAGAGGGAGAGAATCTCCAACATTTACAAACACGCTCACCGACACTCTAATCAAAGTTAAACACTCTAATCAAACACTGCTCTCCAGCAGCTAAAGGGTTAAACACTCTAATCAAGGCTATGGATTCTTAGAGCATACATGGACCAAACTTATTAAAGTTTTAAGCTTTAATAGAAAAAAATGCACTGCTTTAAAAAAATAACAAAAATAGAGATAAAATAAGACATTAACCTCTGCAATAATAGTTATAAAATAAAAGGGATAAATCTCAGAAAACACCCAACACTTACAATGTACAGAATATTTGTAACGGGTCGCGCTGCGTTATGGTCCATGGACCGTGGGCGCACCCGTGTCCCTCGCTGCGGGCCACCAGCGGGACGGGTAGCGCCACAGGCCGTGCTGCTGGCCATGGTTGCACCCGTCTCATCCACTCACCTGACCTTGCTCCTGTTCTGCTCTCTTCCCCTGTCAGCCGGAACGCGAGTGCGCGCCCCCTAGCGCGCACGCTCGTTCATGTAAATTTAAAGGGACAGTCCGCCGGTAATTGGTTATAGTTTTGGGATCCACGTCACTTCCCTGCTGGATCTTTGTTGCCTCCGTGCCCTAGAGAAAGCGTTCCTGAGTATTTACTGTCTTGACGTGTTTTCTGACCTCTGCCTATGTTTATCGACTCTGAACCTTGCCGCCTGCCCCGACCTTGCCGCCTGTCCCCGACTACGCCTATGTCTCACGATTCTGTATCACGCTCACCCTTGGCCGCCCCTGCAAGCAAGTCACGTCAGGGGTAGCGACCTGGTAGACTCTCGCCGCAGCTAAGCCAACCCGCTTTGCGGCGGGCTCTGGTGAAAACGGGGACCTACTTAGATTCCGCTCCCTGGCATGGCTTACACCATTGCTTGCGGCGGTCCAGCGGATCCACTACCAGAACGTTACAGTAAGATCCATCCATGGATCCCACCAAGGTGCCTCTTCCTAGCATCGCGGATCTTACGACGATTGTTGCCCAACAATCGCAGCAAATCGCTCAACAGGCACAGCAATTGGGCCAGCTCTCCTCCATGATGCGTCAGCTCCTTGCATCCCAGCAACAGTCTTCGCCTCCATCTGTAGCTCTGTCTATACCTGCTGTTCCTTTTGGCCACCGTGGGACCCAAGCTTCGGCTTTTCCCTTTTCCTTTCCCGCTTTGCCGGGGATCCCAAACTCTGCGGGGTTTTATTACCCAGTGCTCTATGGGAGTGGAACTGATGGCGGATCAGTTTCCCTCGGAGAGGTCTAAGGTGGCCTTCATGGTGAGTCCGCTATCCGGGAAGGCTCTGGCTTGGGCAACCCCCTCTGGGACAGGAATGACCTTGTGACCACGGATCTGCAGACCTTTCTCCAGGAATTCTGCACCATCTTCGAGGAGCGGCGCGTGCATTCTCTGCTGAGACCGCACTCTTGAGCCTTCGTCAGGGCGACTTTTCCATGGGAACTATCGGTTCAATTTCGTACCCTGGCCCTTTGGAGCTGACTTGGAATGATGCCGCCCTCTGTGCCACTTTCAAAAGGGTCTGTCCAGCGGGGTAAAAGAAGTTTTTGGCCAGAAAGAGATTCCCCTTTCCCCTGGAAAAATTAATCACCTAGCCCCCCCGTACGTTTGGAAGGGTTCGCTGAAAGCAGGAAGACTCCCCCAAAAAAAAGGAGACTCGGCGGGGCCCTCGTGGGCTGTTTCACCTAGGCTCCGGTATTCCAGCATTTCCCATTGTTACCCCCCAACCCTTTTCCCAAATTGGGGAACCCATCCAAGTGGCCCGGCCCCATTTTATTGGAGCAAGGCGACCTGCCACCCGGAAAGGGGGAACCAAAGGGCTCTACTCCCGCCAGCTGGAAATTTTCCACAAAAGTTTGCCCGCTATGCCCCCCAGCGCCCCGGAAAACGCTCAAAACCTAGGTGCCATGGGGAAGGGGTCCCAGGGGGCTTTTTCCTCCTCTCCCCCTTTGATGATGCCATGGGGGTTTGGCATCTCCCACCTGGCCCTACTTTCCCGGGATTCTGCCCCCCCTGGACTCGGGTAAAGCCGGGAAAACTTCACCCCATCCCCCCTTTGGGTAACCCGATACCCACTCCAGTAGCCCTTCGGGAAAAACCCCCCCCTTCTGCTTTTTTCTTCATCAGTGGGGAGCCCCTTATAAACCCCAAACCCAAAACAAAACCCCGGCCGGTGACCCTCCGTGTAGGGGAACTACAAAAAGGAAAAAATCATTTTCCAGGTTCGGGCCTCGTCTTCCTCACGATTTTTTGGGGCTTCCCGGGCTGCAAGGGTCACCCCCCTATGCTCAAAGGGAAAGACAGGAAAAGGTTTTCCTGCGTTGGGGAGGGAATGCCAGAACCTCTGTTTGGAGGTCCCCCAGGGCCGGTCCCCTACCACTTTCCAAAACCCGCCCCCCAAAGCCCTTGCCGGGTCCGCCTGTAGATTTACCAGGTTTTTGGGGGACATATCTCCGAAAAAGGGGGGGCTGATACGCTGCCACCCACCCCGGGCCTTACGACTCCCCAAAAATTAAACCCCTTTTCCCCGGGAAACCCCACCCCTCCCCCAGGGATGGGTATATCCGCTTTTCTGTGCCGGAATTTCACCATGTTACCTAATACAAAAACTTGCAGAAAGGGTTACCTTTTAAATTTCCTCTTCCCCAGCGGACCCGGGGTTTTTTCTTTGTGCAAAAAAAAGTTGTTCCCCCCGGGTCCGTGTTTTTGGACTACGGGGGTCTAAACCAAATTTCGTGAAAAACCGCTCCCCTCCCCCATGATCTAGAATTTTTTTGCCCGGGCCTAAAGGGGGCTAATGTTTCCCCCAAATTGGGCCCCTGCGGGGACCTATAACATCATCAGAATTGGGGGGGGCCCGAGGGGAATGAGGGCATTTCGAATATCTCTAAACCTTTGGGGCCTGTAACCTCCAGCGTTTCCAAAAAAAAATTTTGGGTCAATGATGTTTTCCCGGGGATCTTTTGGAACCCCCTTTTGTCATATTGTATCCCCAAATAAATCCTGATTTTCACCCTGATCTTCAGACCCCATGGGGACACAAGTTTGCGGTTTTTGGCGACGTCTCCCGCAACAACCAATCCCCACCAAGCTGGAAAATTTTTATTCCCAAACCACCCACCTTTCCTCGGGTACATAGTCCGGAAAGGGCCCGAAGATGGACCAGCAAAACTCTCTCGGTGTATAATGGCTCGTCCTGTGGGCCTTCGGGTGATACAGCGCTTCCGGGGTTTTCGAAAAACTATTACCGGCAATTTATTCCCATTTTCCCCACCGGTGGCTCCTATCGGGGCCCTCCCCCCAAAAATTGTTGGCCCCCGGGGAGGCAAAAAGGTTTTTTTTTGATCAAAGACTCCCTTTCCCTCAGCCCCTGTTTTGGGTCCGGCCTGATCCCGAAAGCCTTTTCCCCTTGGGGGGTGAATGCCTCTTTTTGGGGGGGCAGGGGTGGTCCTCACACAAAAAAGCCCAAAAGGGCAAGATTCTCACATGGGGGGTTTTTTCTTCTCCAAGACATTTCCCCGGGCTGCCCCGGAAAACTATCCCTTTTGGGGATCGGGGAGCTTTTGGCTTAAAGGGTTTAACCCCTTAGGAATGGCGACATCTTTTGGAGGGGGTTGTCACCCAATTAAACCATTTTTACGATCACAAAAATTTTTACTGTATCTTCAGACCCCCCAGCGTCTAAACCCCCCCAAGCCTGGGGGTTCTTTTTTTTCTCACTTTTTTGACTTTCGCTTTCCCAATTCCGGCCTGCAAAAAAAAAACGCAAGGCTAAAGCTTTTCCCCCTTGTGCCTGGGTTTTGGGTCGGTGAAAAAACCCTTTGCACAGCACATAAATTTCTCCCGAACGGTTTGGGTTAAACATTTTTCCCCCAAATCTCCAAAACTTTCCCTTTACGGGAAAGACTTACTGCGCCGGCACTCGGGAAAAAATTCGGGGAGTAGGGCATAGCCCCTTTCCTTGGCTGGCCCATCCCGGACCCACAAAAATTTCCTAGCCCCTGTTTCTCACGGCACTACTGGTGGCTGATTTCGGGCCCACAAGATGTCAAGGACTTTAAAACTCTCTCCTGTGTAACGTGGTCCCCCCCCCCCCACCCCCCGGCCCCTCTTACACCCGCTGCCCGGCCCAGAAACCCCCCTTTGGACGCAAAATACCAGGATTTCATCAGGGAAAAAACCCCCCTACCCCGGTTTCTTCGGGAAATTTCCCGTCATCGGGGGGGTTACGGGGCCGGGGTTCCAAAGATGCCCACTTTGTCCCTTTTCCCGGGGGGCCGTCTCCCTCCAAAATTTTGGCCAGCCCTTTTTCTTCCGAAAATTTTTCCCCCGGTACAGGGGTTTTACCTTCACAAAACCCCGTCTCCGATGTGGTGTTCAAATGTTACCCGATTTTGCCGTGCGCTGTCTCCGTCGAAAGGGGGTCAAGGGGCTTTTCATCAGCCTATCACCCCTCAGTCCAATAGGCAGGTGGGGGGGTGAAAAAAACGGGGAAAATACCTGCGTCATTTTGTTTTCCGGGGGAACAGGACAACGGGCCGAGCGGCCCTCCCTTGGGTTAGTTCTTTAAAAACCCTTTCCGTGACTTGGATGCGGGCTGGCATTCTCCATTTTTTTGTGGTCTATGGTTCCCCACCCCCCCTTCCCCCTTTCCCCTGCCCACGTTTCGGAATTGCCCCCTTTTCAATTCCCAAAGTTGGGGGATATAAAGGGCCATCTGGCAAGAGACTCGACTTTCCCCTACTTGGGGCCTCTCCCTGAAATAAAATTCTACCCGAAAAAAAGGGAGAAACCGCCCCGACATTCCTCCCAGGGGACAAATTTTGGGTTTCCCCCCGAGGTATGTGGGCCAAAGGTTTCCCAAAGTTTTAAATTGGCCCTTCGCTTCCTCGGCCCCTTAAAGGGTTTTTTCGGCGGGAAAATCCGGGACTTACAAGCTCTGTTTTGCCCCCATTTTCCCCGGGACCCAAAAAATTCTTTCCCATGTCCCCCCTCCTTAACCTCGGGTTTCCAAAACCCGGGTTTTTCCCCCAGAAAAATGAAACCCCCATTCCCTGGTAGCTGATTCCGCTGACATCTTCAAAAAGTAAAGGACATCTTGGCTATAAAAAGGGCCCAGGGGGAAAACTTTTTTTTTCCTCGGGGGATTGGAAGGGCTTCAAAAAACCGAGAAAAGATCCAGGACCCAAGAATCAAATATCCTGAATCATGATCTCACCCTCCCGCCAAAAAGGGGGAAAGGGTTTTTAGGGGGGGGTACTTTTAACGGTTCGGGGCCGCATTCGGGGCCCCTTGGACCGCAGGCGCGGGAGTGCCCCTCTCTGCGGGCCCACGGCGGGGACGGGTGGCCCCCGGGGCCAGGCGTTGGCATGGCCCGCCCCCCCCGTCCCATCCACCCCACCTGACTTCGCCCTGTTCTGCTCTTTTCCCCCTGTGGGCCGGGAATGCGCATGCGCGCGGCACGCCCCCCTTCGCCCCGTAAATTTAAAGGGAAAATCCCCCCAGAAAAGGGGTTAATTAACGGCGATACCCTTTTAAAAGTTTTTGGGATCCACGCCCACTTCCCGCTGGATCTTTGTTCCCTTCCGGGCCCCTAGAGAAAGCTTTCCCCTGAGAAATTTACTGTCTTGCCGTTTTTCTGCCCTCTCCCTACGTTCTCGACTTTTAACCGTTCCCGGGGCCTCCCCCGACCTTGCCCCCGGGTCCCCGACAACCCCTACGATTCTTACCACGCTCCCCCTTTTGGCCCCCGCTGCAACCCAATCACGTCAGGGGTAGTGACCTGGTAGACTCCCGCCACAACAAGTCCATCCCGCTTTGCGGGGGGCTCTGGTGAAAACCGGGACCTACTTAGATTCCGCTCCCTGGCGTGGCTTACAACATCGCTTGCGGTGGTCCAGCGGGTCCACTATCAAGTCCGTTACAATATTCTGTTCCTTGGGACGAGGAAGGAATTGGAGCACAGCTCAGATGATGGTTGAACCTCAGACTGTGAAAATGTTTTTTTCTGTTGCAACCATATTTTATAGTCTGAAAACTCGGTTGAGATTTCAGAGCTACCCCTCAGTTAATTAGGGTAATTTGTTGTTCTATCGGTTCATAAGGGTAATTTCTTGTCTCTGACTGGACAGTTAGGTGATAAGGGATAAGAACCAGGGACACCAAATTTTATATGTCCTTTGAATGAACCATTGTCATGTGGTTGGGAGATGTTAAAAGTCACACTTGGAGATAACCTGTTACCCCCGTCCTCCTTAAACCAGGCCTAAAGGTTTCTGACCAGAATTAAATATTTAACCCCAAAGGCTCATTTTCCTTATAGGTTTAGCCAATGGTAAGTCTCTATTAAAAAGTACATCTTGTCCTGCAAAAACAAGCCCTCATATGTCTATGTAGATGGAAAAATACTTATAGCTCTTGGAAAAAAATGAACATGCCAACAAATTATGCTGGTGTTAAGCTATTGCCAAATGCAGCAGGCTCAACCTAGAGGAAGGCAAAAATCCCCATAAGACAGATGAAAATTGCCCTCTAACTGGGGGAGAAATTACTTTCCCAACTCCATATATAGCAAGTACCAAAATACATTTTTGGATCATAAATCTGTCTTCAGAAATCTAAGACATGTAACTTGTAATATTATCATTTTTAAGGCGTCCAGGTTTATGTTTAACTTGTTTAGTGAAAGTTCCAAAGTCTCGCTGCTCTTATAGTGAACAATAAGCGTGATAAAAATTTCTATTTCGGCAAATAACCACAGATAACACACCTTAAAACAAATAAAGCCGTGCTGTAACACACAGCGCTGCCAGTAGCAGAGGTCACATTTGGTTTTCCTGCTTCTGAGTAGCTCCAGCCATGGCATCTGCTGATGTGAGAGACGAGCTGCTCTGCTCCATCTGTCTGAATATTTTTAAAGATCCTGTAACCCTGAGATGTGGACATAACTTCTGCCGGGTCTGTATCGATCAAGTGCTGGATACACAAGAAGGGTCCGGAGGATATTCCTGTCCTGAGTGCAGAGCAGATTTCCAGAATCGTCCTACATTGATGAGGAACATAACTCTACATAATGTAACTGAACGTGTCCTGTCTGCTCAGCCTAAACAGGAGGACATCACCGGGATCTGCTGCACTTACTGTTTGGACTTTCCTGTACCTGCTGTGACATCCTGTCTGCTGTGTGAGGCTTCTCTATGTGATAAACACCTGAGAGTTCACAGCAAGTCAAAGACCACATCTAACAGAACCCACAATCCCTAAGAGAAGAAAGTGTTCCATCCATAAGAAGATCCTGGAATATTATTGCACTGAGGACGTGCTTGTATCTGTGTGTCCTGCCCGTTTGGCCGGAGATCCCCCGAGGACACCGGGGGGAGATGCTTGATGAGCCTCTAAAATAAAGAAGGAAAAATTGAGATATGTTCTACAGAAACTGATCACAAAGAGAGAGGAGCCTAAACAGGAGGACATCACCGGGATCTGCTGCACTTACTGTTTGGACTTTCCTGTACCTGCTGTGACATCCTGTCTGCTGTGTGAGGCTTCTCTATGTGATAAACACCTGAGAGTTCACAGCAAGTCAGAAGACCACATTCTAACAGAACCCACAAGTTCCCTGGAGAAGAAGAAGTGTTCCATCCATAAGAAGATCCTGGAATATTACTGCACTGAGGACGCTGCTTGTATCTGTGTGTCCTGCAGTTTGGCCGGAGATCACCGAGGACACCGGGTGGAGATGCTTGATGAAGCCTCTAAAATAAAGAAGGAAAAATTGAGATATGTTCTACAGAAACTGATCACAAAGAGAGAGGAGACCGAGGAAAGAGTCAGGAGTCTGGAGGAGCACAAGAGAAAAACTGAAGAGAAAGCATCTGGAGAAGCCGAGAGAGTCACTGCCCTGTTTATAGACATCAGAAGATGGGTGGACGACCTCGAGAAGAAGCTCCTGGGTGAGATCTCCAGGCAGGAAAAGGAAGTATCACTCTCATCCTCCTCTCTGATCCAGCAGCTGGAAATACAGAAGGATGAGCTGTCCAGGAAGATGAGACACTTTGAGGAGATGTGCAACGTGACGGATCCACTGACTTTCTTACAGGATCCAGACACAGGTGACTTGTGTGATCCTAAGAAGGGGGGAGGTGATGAGGAGACAAAGGGACATGATAAGACACAAGATGTAGATGTGGATGTGATTACAAGGATGTTACATACAGGTTTTTCTGATATAATGACAAATCTACATACCGTGTCACCGGCAAAACCAATAAAATATTTTCAACAGCCCCAGTCCAAACAATTTTCGTTTGGCCATGCACAAAATCCAGCTAGTTCATTCCCTACTAAATTTGGGGACAATTCTGCAAAATTCGGGACTGGGATTCATATTAAGGGGTATTACTTTAAGTGAGTGGCAGTTTCTCACCACTCACTTAGATTTCAAATTGGGTCTTATAATCAGAACCTGTGTCACAAAGGTGAGCCTAGCCTAACCTAGAAGAATTTATCTTCTGATAACTGGAAGGAGGTGAGAGACACGAGGTATAAAGGGTCATACTTCTACTTCTTTGTTTTCTATGATATAGATATATATATCCCTGTATACCTCGTGTCTCTCCACCTTCCTCCAGTTATCAGAAGATAAATACTTCTAGGTCAGCTGGGCTCACCTTTGTGACACAGGTTCTGATCGGAACCTCCATTGCAGAGATAGATCTGTTTTAGAACAGACACGAAGTGGCGCCTGACCGGCCCCATTAACTACAATGTGCTCCATCAGGTTTCCACCATGGAAATAGCGCAGCTTTGCTGACATTCCTGACAGAACTTGTCTGGAGCTTCCTTACAGAACCTCCAACACAGGTTGGACCTAGCCTTGCATCTGCGTAAAACTTCCAAAATGTTTCAAGGATCTCCCCTTTTGTCATAATCCTAAAATTTTCCATAAATAAGTACCCCTAATACCTGCATTGGATTGAGTTCCTCATCATATATGATCATGGTTGCTCTTCATGTTTGGATTTATTTGCTCATTGTTTGATTTTCTCTGATAGCAATGGGACGTGGAGATCAGTGGATCAGTATCAGGGATGGTCGGGATGTGTTATAACCGTATGGACAGGTCAGTCGCACAATGGAGATAAAATAAAGTCCTGGAGTTTACATGTAGGACAGTTGTGTAATAATCTGTATTCTGTGATACATGACAGTATAGAGATCCAGTCACCTCCCCAGATCTCCTGTGATAGATCTCCAGGATCTATCTGGAGTATGAGACCTTTTATGAGCTGTGTGACCCCATCAGACACTTAAACACCTATACTGCCACCTTCACCGAGCTCCTTCATGCTGCATTATGGGTATATGAAGGTTCTATAAAGGTATCTGGAGGAGCTTTGAGGAGCCATCATCATAGTAGACATTTATTTAGGTACTGGTGATGTCTCAGAAATGTGACTGGTGGAGCATTCAGCCTATAGGAAATAACAGCTCATTGCCATACCGTTTCCCCGAAAATAAGACAGTGTGTTATATTAATTTTTGCTCCTAAAGACGAGCTAAGACTTATTTTTAGGGGATGTCTTATTTTTCCATGAACAAAAATCCACATGTATTAATATACTGTAGTGATTTCATCACAAACATCAGCAGAAGCAGCCAAGCTCTGAATTGCATAAAAAAAAATGCACTATGTCTTATTTTCGGGGGATGTCTTATTTTCGGGGAAACAGGGTATTTCCCTGTCAGCTATGAATACGGTACTTTACCACTGAGAGACATAATAAGGCTCAATAGTCATGATGAATGTTAGTGTTATTGTTATAATAACATACCCCCAACATGTCCCAATTTTAGAAGGACCGTCCTTATTTTTTACCCCAGTCCCTATTTAGTTCTTAAATGTCCCTCTTTTTGGTTTGATAAATAAACGTGTAGGAAAGCAGAAGAGGAATCCAGTGTCTTCAACAAAACATGATATGTATTCTACAAGTTGAAGCATGGTGCACGGGAAAAACACAAGACCGCTAATGCATTTCAGGCAACACATGTCCTTAAAGGGGTTGTCTCATCTCACTGATTCATAGAGCAAAGCAGCATTATTTCATTCATGCATCCAGTCACTTCCTAGTCAAACTGTCTGTAATTAGCATACGAGCTCTGTGTATTCAGACTTCTGCTAATTAGATAAACAATCTTCCTTCCCTGAGGTCCAGAGAAGCTTCAGAGCTAAAGTAAACACTAGTAATTAGTGTCTTTTGTCTGAAAGATCAGATAACACACAGGCTCTCAGGCTGCCTGCAGTTCTGTGCCTCAACCTATGTGATGACCTCACTCCCTGCTATCAGATAAGACAAACAGCAGAGGGAGAAGCAAACAAGTAGGTAACTAGAGAAACCAGAAAGCCCTCAGAAGGTGATAAAATCACTTGTAGCTCCTCAACAAAGAAAATCAACAAAGCAATATATTTGGAAAATGTCTTCATTTAGTGTTCCCTATATGTTGAAAGCTAATCTTTGTAGTGAGACAACCCCTGTAATCATAGCGATAAAGAAACTTGCATTACAAATCTTACTATATTGCCATGAAAACGCCTCTCTCTGGTTCCTAACTGCATCTTAGGCTGCAATGTAGATTATCTTCAATGATTTATTGCAATTTGGAACATAAAAATCTGTTCTGATTTTGTGTTAATTTTTGAAATGGAAAACTTTTAAAATGTATGGCTATACATGAAAAAAATATAAAACTTTTACACAACTACCCATAAGTTTCTTTCTTTGACCATTCAAAAAGTTGAGACAGTTCAATTTTCAATGTTCATGATTTATGCCTCATGTAGAGATGGAAAATATCATCTATACAGAACATAATTTTGATTTTGATGCAGTGAATACTGTTCACACTGGTGTGCGAGCTATAGGAACGCAAGATGCTCGATCTTTTAAACATATGAGGCCAAGGATATAATGGGACAGTATTAGTGTTGAGCGAGCAGTAAAAAGTTCTAGTTTGATTAGAACCTCGAACTTTTGTGAGTAAAGTTCGAAGTTCTATTCGAACTCGAACTTCGAACCACATTAAAGTCTATGGGAGAAGATGTTCTGGATAATTTTTATACCTATACAGGTGAGGAGAAGCTGGAATTACCATCCATAACAGTGACCTGGATACGTGGAACAACCTAGTGAACATAATTTGGCTCTAAGAGTCACAGAAAAAAATTAAGAGGTTAAAATACTTCATTCTTTTCAATGGCTAACTGAAAAGATGGGGACAGCTTGCAAGCAGGGGCGTAGCTATAGGAGTGGGGTCCTGTTACGGGGCCCTGCATCCTGAGGGGGCCCAAAAGCCCCTTTTGACATACTGTATATGAGATTTGGAGATGGTGTGTTATACAATTACTGAACCCCAAAACTGCAAAAACTGAACTTTTGGGCACAAAGTTTGATTTAGCAATCAAGCAGTCTGTATAATATATATCCATGTATATGAGAGTGAGGCGTTATGTTAGCCTGCAAATGTCGTCAAATAACAGCTTCTGGGTGTGGGAAAGATGCAGCCAGCAATACCAAACTCCCTAGCTATTGCTGTATATGGAGAGGAAAATCGTATCTAACTAAGAGCAGTCTTTACAGTACAGAGAGTGAGCTGAAAATGGCGTTCACAAGGCAATACAGTGAAATATATAGAACATGGTCATGTGATTTTAGCAGTCAATGAGAGCCCTACACCTCAGCAATGACGTTTTTTGACACTTCTCTGTGCTCTGCATTGATTGGATGGCCGCCGAAAGTGCAGAAAGGTGATTGGATGGCCGCCAAAAGTGCAGAAAGGTGATTGGATAGCGCCAAAAGTGCAGAAAGCCGCTGAAAACGAGACTGAAAATGGCGCGTCGAACTAGAAATAGAACTTTACTGGAATGAACAGTAAAATGTTCGGTTCGGTTCGAGTTCTAAAAATTCGATAAGTTCTACTAGAACTTAACTTTTCTAGAACAGTTTGATCAGCACTAGGCAGTATGAGTTGCAGAAAGGCAACCATTGTACAGGCTCACATTAAAGTAATACACATAATTTAATTCATCCTTTAGGTATATAGCGATAGTCACAGTCTTACTTTGGCCAAATCTCCCAAGAGTCCCACTTTTAGAGAGACAGGCCTTAAACAAACCCCTTTAAAGACACAGAATAATGAAAATGTAGAGAATGAAAGATGAAACAGTCATACAAACAGTTTATGATAGAGAATTATGCTTAAACACAGCCTGCTGTCAATAACCTAAGGCATGTTTGGTTTCCATGGATTTTAGTAGCGTCAATCACGGCGTTCGCTGATCTGAGAGATGAGCTGCTCTGCTCTGTTTGCTTAAACATTTATACAGATCCCGTAACCCTGAGATGTGGACACAACTTCTGCTGGGTCTGTATTGATCAAGTCCTGAACACCAAGGATGGGTCTGCAGTTTATTCCTGTCCTGAATGTAGAGCAGAATTCCAGGATCGTCCTACGTTGATGAGGAACATCACTCTTCATAGGGTAACAGAACATGTCCTATCTGCTCAGATTAAACAGAAAGAGATCACCGGGATCTGCTGCACTTACTGTATTCACTCTCTGGTACCTGCTGTGAGATCCTGTCTACACTGTGAGGCTTCTCTATGTGATAATCACCTGAGAGTTCACAGCAAAGGAGCAGAACACGTCCTAATGGAGCCCAGCACCAACCTGGAGAACCGGAAATGTCCCGTCCATAAGAAGATCCTGGAATATTACTGCACTGAGGACGCGGCTTGTATCTGTGTGTCCTGCAGATTGGATCGGGAACACCAGGGACACCGGGTGGAGATCCTGGATGAGGCCTCTAAGAAGAAGAAGAAAAAAATGAGAAATGTTCTCCAGAAACTGACCACAAAGACAGAGAAGACTGAGGAAAGAGTCCAGAGTCTGGAGGAGCAAAGGAGAAAAGCTCAAGAGAAAGCATCTGGAGAAGCCGAGAGAGTCACTGCCCTGTTTATAGACATCAGGAGACGGCTGGACGAGCTGGAGAAGAAGGTCCGGAGTGAGATCTCCAGGCAGGAAAAGAAAGTATCACTCTCATCCTCCACTCTGATCCAGCAGCTGGAAATAAAGAAGGACGAGCTGTCCAGGAAGATGAGACACATTGAGGAGCTGTGTAACATGTCGGATCCACTGACTGTCCTACAGGATCCAGACACAGGTGACTTGTGTGATCCCGAGGAGGAGGGAGGTGATGAGGACACAAAGGGAGATGATGGAAGTGATGAGGACACAAGGGGTCATGATGGAGGTGATGAGGACACAAGGGGACATGATGGAGGTGATGAGGACACAAGGGGACATGATGGAGGTGATGAGGACACAAAGCGACATGATGGAGGTGATGAGGACACAGGAGGACATGATGCAGGTGATGAGGACACAGGAGGACATGATGGAGGTGATGAGGACACAAAAGGACATGATGGAGGTGATGAGGACACAGGGAGAGATGATAAGATATATGATGTAGATGTGGATGTAATTACAGGGATCTTACATGCAGGTTTCTCTGATATAATGACATATCTACCTCAGAGCGTCCAATCTCCACCCAGTCACACACAAGATTCACCCATGTCAGGTGCAGAATATGGGGGCGATTATGTAATAGTCAGGACCGGAGATATTGGGGAGAAGGTAGAGGCAGCAGGAAAAAGAGCGCTCTATGGTCATGGTCCTGCAGACAAATTACTGGATATAAATACAGCTGGTAATAATATCATTATATCAGACGACCTGAAAACTGCAAGCTGGACAGATGAAAAGCAGAATCATCCAAAAATGTCGGAGAGATTCCAATGTCCTCAGGTGATGAGCAGAGGGAGATTCTCCTCAGGGCGACATTACTGGAATGTGGAGATCAGTGGGTCGGTATTGTGGATAGTGGGGATGTGTTACCCCAGTATAGACAGGAGGGAGCGTCAATCATTTTTTGGAGATAATAACAAGTCCTGGGGTTTACAGGGAGGGCAGCTGTGTAATAACCAGTATTCAGTGATACATGAAGGTGAAGTGATCCCGGTACCTCACCAGATCTCCACTGATAGATTCAGGATCTGTCTGGACTATGAGGCTGGGAAGTTGTCCTTTTATGAGCTGTGTGACCCCATCAGACACTTACACACCTTCACCACCACCTTCACCGAGCCCCTTCATGCTGCACTATGGGTATATGGTGGTTCTATACAGATATTGAAGGGCAGCAGCCGTGAGGAACCATCAACATAGAAGAAATCACCCAGAGACTGGTGACATCACAGAATCTGATTGGATGAGCATTCAGCCCATAGGATGTAGCACAGAATCTGATTGGTTGAGCATTCAGCCCGTAGGTCTTAATGGTCTTAATGAGACACATTTATGAAAACTGTTGAATAGTAAGACTGTCTTTGTTTCCCCTAGCAACCAATCAGAGCTCCGCTATCATTATTCTAGAGCAGCGTAAGAAATGAAAACTGAACTCTGATTGGTTGCTATCGGCAACAAATACAGTGTTATTGTTAGGCGGTTTTCGTAAATGAGGCCCAATATCTCCTTTTGCTAGACGCCATTTTCTCCTGTCAGCTATGAACACTTTACCTCTCAGAGATATTATAAGGCGCAATCGTTAGTATTACTGTTATCAATACTTACCTTCCCAAGAGTCCCTTTTTAAAGGGGCATTACCTACTTTTGACCTAAATCCTCCTATCCCTATTTTACTCCTGCCCTGTTTCCCCGAAAATAAGACAGTGTCTTATATTAATTTTTGCTCATAAAGACGAGCTAGGACTTATTATTTGGGGATGTCTTATTTTTCCATGAACAAGAATTCACATTTATTGTTGAACGAAAAATCAACATGTATTAATATACCGTAGTGATTTCATCACAAACATCAGCAGAAGCAGCCAAACTCTGAATTGCATTAAAAAAATGCAGCAGGTCTTATTTTCGGGGGATATCTTATTTTCAGGGAAACAGGGTAGTTATCCCTCTTGTCACTTGACAAATAAACTTGCATTAAAAATGTCTCTATATTGCCCCAAAAAATCATCTGTTTGGTAACTACATATTATACTACAATATTCTTGAATGATCTGTTGCTATTTGGACCACAAAAGTCTATAGTGCACAGCTATACATATAAAAGATTTATTTCACACAGTCAACCATAAGTGCCTCTGTTTGACCAAAACTTTGGGAGATAGAATCAGGTGCATGTAAAATATCTATAAAAAAATCCAGGCCGAGATCTTAGACACATCAATTTTATAGTACATGATTTACCGCCTGATGTAGAGGAGGAAAATACCACGTATAGCAGGTCTGCATCCTCTGTATCAGTCATGAGTTTGTCGTAAGACCTCGCTTAGAAACGGAGTCTTTGGTCTAACTAGGTGGTGGAGGGTGCGGTGCTAGTAGTGTTGTGCCATTGGCTTATGGTGCGTCCATATAATCATGTGGTTGTGAAGATGGTACAGAAAGTGTGTATAGGTCATACTTGCCAACCCTCACGGAAGGTCCGGGAGGCTCCAGTGAATAAGAGAGAGCTCCTGAACTCCCGCGAGAGTTGGTAAGTTGGAAAGTATGGTATAGGTTAGGCCAAGACAGCCATCCAAGAGCAGACCAGTGGTCTGTGAAAGAGTGAGAAGGGTCAAGTAGCAATTGGTGGTTCAAGGAAAAGTGGAGCCCATGAATCTTCAGGAGCTGAAAAGGCTACTGAGTTTTAGATAATCATTTCCAAGCAGACCAATGTCTATGAATTGTCTAGTGCATTGTTGTATTCCCAACAAGTTAGCATAAGGACCAGGGCCAGAACAAACGCTGTATCATCTGCTAATGGGCCTACCGTACCAGACAGTGCAGCATACCTCTTTTGAGGCACAAATAGTTAGAAATCTTGATAGAGCCAAAAGCTTCCATCCCCAACAGTTAGCCTTGGAGGCTGTAGGCTTCATTAGGCCTATGTCCCACAAACCATCAGGGAAGTGGCCTGATGCAGACGGCATGATGATGTCAAAGCTTCACTCCGTCTGCAGCAAGCTTTACCAGCAGAAGCCTAACACTTGTGGGCGGAACGGGAAGAGATAAGTTTATTTAATTTTTTTTCACTTAAAGGAGCCCTATTATAGATTGGTGACCCTACCTAACTCCCTGGGACCTTGCTCAACTACCTGTGGCCTTCTCTGCCTATCTGTCTACCTAGGTCCTAGCATAACTACCAACCTATGGTCTAGACTATCTAGCTACTTAGGGCTTTGCAACCTACCTAGGGCCATGTCTGTCTAGCTACCTACCTGAGGTCTCGTCTGTCTACCTTCTTACTCGGGCAATTACCTAACTACCTGTGGCCTTGCCTACCTACCTACCTACCTCGGTGTTTTTCTACCTCCTTATATACCTGGAGCCCTGTCTGCCTACCTACCTATATGGAGCCTTGCTTGCCTACCTATGTACCTGAAGCCTGCCTAGTTATGTACCTGGGGCCTTGAATGCCTACATACCTACTTACCTGGGGCCTTTGTATGCCTACCTACATACCTGGGGCCTGGTCTGCCTATCTACCTACATACCTGGGGTCTGGTCTGCCTACATACCTATTTATTTGGGGACTTACCAACCTGCCTAACTGAGGCCATGCCTATCTACTTAGCTGGGGCCTTACCTGCAACCTACCTGCCAAGATCTTACTTACATGATGGGCAGCCTATGAACCTAGATATCAAATTGAGAGGTGGCACCTACCTAATACCATATGTCTGGAAAACTAATTTGTGGGGACTACCTACCAAAAAGTGAATCTACCTATCTGCAAGGCTGTATTTAGTATTCATGTATTCAGGAACTTTAGGTAGCTGTAAGCCTAATGCTGGTAAATGTTTCTGTATTTCTACAGGTTTCCCCTTTGGACTATGTCGGACGACAGTGGATTTATTGGACTCAGTCAGACCAGTGTTTCTGGTCTTTTCTTTAATAAAATGGTCAAAGAGTGATGTTGTGGAGTATTTATTTAAAGATTTTTTGTGTTGTTTTGGTGGAGCTTTTTTTACCATTTTATTGCAGTGTCAATAACCTGACAGGCACTGGGACTTGGTGTCAGCCTTGGTGTTTTTTTTTTGTCCCCCTCAAGGCCAAGCCTAACCAGTGGTACTGGAAAGAACAAAATTATGTTCAGAAGGGAATCTTCTATTGTGATGGGCTGCTTCAGGGGTAGCTGTAGGTGGTGTTCTGTGTGCTAATAGCCATGTTATATTTAATAAATCGGATTTATCTTATCATATATATTCCATTGTATCTGACTTCTTATAACTATATTTATCCATTAGTGGAACCATGGGAAATCAACACAGAAAATTGAATTTAAAAAAAAAATCTAGATCTATATAGACTTCATGAAAGTTAAAAGCTGGGGGACCGCTATGGGTACTATAACAGACCCCACTAAAGCTTCTTAAAGGGGTTTTACGCTGAAGTAAAACTGACGTGAGAAGCTTGCAAATTAAATAATAAACATTTTCACCATTTATCATTATTAACCATTTTGTACCATTTTTGTTTTAGCTGCTACCTTAGCGATCCATAGTGTACAGATCGTCTCTAGGGCATAAGACTAGTGATGAGAGCTCCTCAGTCCTGGCTGCACATGCTCAGACATCACCTCTCCTCTCAGGCAGCTACTGTCAGTCTCTTATCTGCTTAGTAATCACAGACACTCACTGGTGAGTAAGTATTCAACCCTGGGTGCTGTCATTCTACCGCTTAGTAATTAGTCAAACAGCACATCCACATGTCTGGTTCCTGCAGGGAATTGAACCTAGAACCCCTATGCTGAAAGGCAAGAAGCGCTATCCACTCAGCTACATTGTAGCTACTCACAGTTCTTTATATAAACAGACCTGTGTTTGACTAGAGTGAGCGCACTGTGAGGAAAGGCATGGTGATGTCAATCCTGCTGGGTCACATAATATGCAGTTCAAACTAATCATATACTCTCTCTTTTGAATACACTGAGAGCTGAAGCAGGATAAACTAGGCATGAAATGCCTTTGTGGTAAAGTCCCTTTAAGCCCTTTGGTAGCCATGCAGGAGTCTGAGGTTACTGAAATTGAATAAAATATTATAGAGAACTCTGAATGACTTGAATTTTTAGGTCAATTTTGGATGTTTTCCAAAAGCAGGAAATTTTTACAAAACTTTCAGACACCCACCCACCCCTCCCCACCTCCCACAATTAAATGAAATGTCAGTACTTGTCACAAAGATCTTTTATTGCAATAGATATAAAAATATTGTTTTCAACAGAAAACGCATAGGTGTACTATGAAATCTCTGTAGATCTGCCCTGGATACGTGGAGAAAATAATCTGCAACATCTGAACTGAGCCTTAGACTTTCTAACAGTATGTAATAATTTGATCTTGTGATTGGTCATTTCTAATCCAAGCCAAGCTCCCTATGACACCACCGCAGTCAGAATGTATATTATAGGTTGTATGTTCCCTGAAGGTCACAATCTGCCCGGCCATACTAGTGAATTAGAGGTCTACATGCATATTCAATAGCTGAAGGTCAAACGCTCACTCTGGTTTTGATAAGAAGAGGGGAGTAAGTGGCCACCAGACATCTCTGATGGTAGCGAATTTCCAAGGAGTATAAAAGAATAGGGCCCGATTCTTCTTCTCAAAACGATCCCATATAAATTAGGAAGTCAGCTGGTCCATCAACTTTTCTCTAAGACGTCAGGGTTTATAGCTTAAATTCTGGGTGGCTGTCCAATGTTCTTAATACTCATCGTGGAAGGGATACTTAGGGTGCTCTTTCCAGCTGAAACAGAGAAAAATACAAGAAGTTAAAACGAACATAAACATAACATAAAAGATGAAGAAATATAATTTTAAGACTATAAAAAATTTAATAAATAAATAATTGAATGTTGTGAAAGAAACCTACGCTTCGATATCCAGGTAACGCAAGTTTTGATTGACTCCGTCAAGAGCTTTCATGTCTTCAGCACTTAATTCAAAGTTGAAGACCTGTAGAAGATAGGTTGAAAAAAAAGTTTCGAAATTTGTTATGAAAATGAAAGCAAGTTTAAACAGTTGTAATGTCAGAGACTACAAAGACCCCTGAACATGCTGAGATATTTTTTATAATAATGGCACCCCAAAATTTAATAATGTAAAATTTAAAAACAAATTTTACATAAAAAATGTAGTACAATTTGAAAAAACAAAGAAAGATGTGAAAATATACCGTGTCCTTCAATGTCAGATACAGGGGGTGCGACCATTTGAGGTGCAGAAGAGGCACCTGGGCCCGTTGACATGAGGAGGGCCTGAAGTTCCTCCGCCACATAAGAAGACACCCTTATAAATGGAATAGGTGAGGGCCCTAATACAAACTTGGCATTGGCCCCCAGAAGCTTCAAGTTCTTCTTATGGACGTGTAGTACCATTGGATCACGTCCGCTTTTACTCCTTCTTTTAGGAGAAGGTGTAATAAAGGGATTGTCCCATCACAGACACTCATAAGTGTGTTTCCCACCTCTGAGACCTGCACCTATCTCCAGGACAGGCCAAAAAAACTTTTGATTTCGAATGGAGAAGTGGCTATTCTTGCAAGGTTACTGTCACGATGCGCAACACAGTTCCCCACTCGTGTCTGACCTCCCCATCCTCGCCGGCACTAACCTCTCCCCGCTCCTGCTCCACTCCCTGTCTGTTTATGGCTAGCGGGCAAATACTCCGTCCCTAGGTCATGCACGCTCTGGCTCTTTAAGATTTAAAAGGTCAGTACATCCTTGACCTCCGATGGTTGGCCACTTCCTTCTTTATTAGGACACTTCCCTCTGCATCCAGTGTCAGTTTGTCAGTGTTCTTCAGCTAGCATTTGCTTGCTTTGTATATCGTGTTCCTGGTTTTGACCCCTGCTCTTGGATTCCTGACTACTCTTGCCTGCTGCCTACCCTGATCTAATCGCCTTGGCCCAATAATGCCTCTGTTTACTCCCTGTATACTTTGTTGGCACTTCAGCTGTCACTGGGAGTGACCACGACAGGGATAGAGACCTGGGAGTCCTCCGTAGCCAAGTCCATCCCGCCTTGTGGCAGGCTCTGGTGAATACTGGGAGACTGCTTAGATTCCGGTGTGGGTCATTCATTACTGAGGGTTTATTAGTTCCCTGGGACACAATAGCCTCTCCCCACTTTGGTGGCATATTAGCTCCTTTTTTCACCAACCTTTGGATATTCTAAAGAGTAGGGTTTTTGTAGGGATTTGATTTGATATTTGCGGGACCGCCCTTTTTGGGGCGCTTATCCCGCCAAGGGTCAGGTTAGGTGTCTGATAGGGAATATATAGTGGCTATTCCTCTATGTATTTACTTCCTTACAGCAAACACGGTGAAATTTGTGTCTGCATTGACGCCTGGAACCATATGAAATATTGATCTACTCTGGTGAGTCCTACCTTTTCTTAAACACGTACAATAAAAGTTATGTTTTATGTGGGATATTTTTCCTAGTTTAGATTCCGGTGTGGTCAGTGTCTTCTCTCACAGTGACCTAATGGATCCACCACATGCCCATGACAGTTACTATCCAGTCATTTTAATCAGTACAGGGAATCGGTTGTATTCGGCTGTACTTTGAAACCCCATAGAAATGAATAGAGATTTCGGGCGCAACGTGGTCACTTATCCATTCAGAATTGAGGTAGGACCTTCACCTAATTGACGTTGATGGCATATCCCATTGATGTGATTGGAGCACACCTTTAAGGATTCTTTCATTAGGGTCTTCTTCTGGACTGGCACCTCTAGAATGTTTATGGAAAGTCCATGGCAAATAGACCTTTTGGCCACGTTCACATGTGTTGTCTATGTTGTGGCCTTTCTATACATACCTGGAAATTCTGCTTGATTCTCTCGGGGCTGAAGCTTTTTGCAAGGACCACAATTCCCCTCTGCAGCAGATATCGCATGGCCACCTGCGCCGGGGATCGCTTCAGCTTTTTAGCGATTGTAGTTAAAACTGGGTTTTCAAGAACCTTGGGGGAATTTTGATCAACCCTGTAAGAAAGGAAAGAAGAATTTTGTAATGTAGAATTTTTAAAAAATTTTTGGGGTGATTGAACTACATTATCTTAGGTCACTATTTGTAAAGTATATATTGCTTTTTAGAATGGGCCTAGGACAAATAGTAAGTAAGAGAGGCAGTTGCCTAGAGTACACCAAGAAGCCCCATGATGGTCTTCATGGAGACTGTTATTGGTGCTATCACATGAGCACTGGGGTGCCAGGTAATAGCATAGGCCGCGGTATCTAAGAACTTTACTCTTTCCAGCCATAGGGATTTTTGTTTGTGTCACATTCGATTTTTCTTTCCCATCTTCCAAGACCCATAACTTTTTTTTTATTTTTGCATCTATATAGCCGTGTAAGGGCTTATTTTTTGCGGGACAATATTTACTTTTTAATGGTTTGCTGTATTATGTAACTAACTTTGAAACCAAAAATAAATTCTCTGTGGGGTGCAGTATAAAAAACAACCCAGTAATTACGGCATTTTTGAATAGGCTTCGTTATTATAGAGTTCACTGTTTGGTATTAATCACACGTTATCCTTTATGCTGATTATTTACAGGTCAGTAAAATTCTTATGAAACCAAATGTTAAGAGTTTTTGCTATGTTTTACTACTTTAAAATAGAAACTAAAACTTTTTGTTATTTTTTAAATTTAGTTGATAATGCTGCTTTCCTCGGCCAATAATTTTTTTTCATTTCCCATGTAGAGATCTGAGTCCGGGCTCGTTTTTTGCAGGCTGAAGTGTGGTTTTTATTGGTCAACTTATGGAATGCATGTCATTTTTAGATAACTTTTTATTCAAACTTGACCGTATAAACCTTCTGGCGGTGATTGTTTTGGACTAAGAGATTAAAGATATTTCCAGTCACTGCCACTAGCAGTGGGCGCCAGCTCCATACTTTATATCCTAAATACAGTATATGACAAATATTGCTGAGGGTTAATCACATGGGATCAGAGTTATCTATGGTTCCAGCCACTTTTGCACCAACCCATTCCACTCCATACTGTCTACATGTATGTCAAATCCCAGGAAACCCTTTTAGCCTATGGGTGATGGATGCCATCATAGGGCACCTGTTACACCCCCTATTTAATGCATACACTGGGAGCTTTTCCAAATATATACCCTAAAAGCGAACAAAAACACCCTCCTACAACGCCAATGCTGTCTTAGCTTTCTATGACACCATCAGACACAGTCAACCAGTAAAATTGCTCTTACCATGGTTTTACTCTGCTGGACCCCAGTACACTGTATCCGACCAGGACAATGTCTTGAGACTTGCAAAACGCCAGTAATTTGCTTTGATTGAGGAATATGTGACATTCCACCTGTATGGAGATACAACATATTATTACTATGTATAACAGTAGGAACAATGAACAATGGACACTTACCCCTAAAAAATGTGTAATTGTCTCCTATTGTTAAAGGGGTTTTTCCACGATGTAATGTTGACGTGGGATCCTTCAAAATTGGTATTTAATCACTTTTCTAAATATATGTGATTAAAAAAAGTGTAACCTGTGAGAGCTGCAGCCTGACTTAGAAGCCCTTAGTTTCCTGACTGTTTACATTAGCTACGACCAGGAGCTGATCTGGCCACACTTGCGTTGTTTGCACTTCTTATCTGATGGCAGGGCACATGAACGAACTTTGAAGGGACTGGAGAGAACAAAGCCTGTGTCTACTGTATAGAGAATCTGCTGGTTGTAATGTAATTATCTGAGTAAACATGCAGACACTCCCTGCTCAGCCCTCCTCTCTCCCCCCTGCCAGCAGTTTATGCCTGCTTGGATCTTATCTTCTCTCCTGAGCAGATAAGAGGGAGAAAACAAAACCTGTAGAGCTTGCGCACAATACAGTTATCCCCTGTGGTTTAGCCAAACAATGTTTGCTCAACTACAGAGACTGAATATCAGCCTCGGGAGCGTGCATGGTAGGTGGTGCAATGACATCATGGAGGAGGCACTTGTTTTTTTAAACACAGAAACACAACGCCCTTTTTTTCAAGGCTCAAGAGGGGAGTATCAGCCTGTTAGGTGAGGAACTCACTTTTTGGCAAAACCCCTTTAAGTTAGAAAAACATGACTGCTTTCTTCTAGAAATAGCACCACACCTACCTATGGAAGTGTCTGGAACTGCAGCTCAGCTCTACTTACCCCTTACTGAAAATGTACATATGGAATATGGAGCAGCCTCACTCACTATACCTGGTCAATACATGGCGGGTGCCAGCTGTTAATTACCGCTGACACCCACCCCTATCAGCCAGCTCCGATCCCTGCTGTTTAACCCTTCAGTCACCACGGCAATCACAGCTTTGGGGTCTAAATGAATGAAGAATAGTGTTGCACACTATTCCTTTCCCTGACCAACCCGCCCCCTTCAGCGAGGTGTCGGGGTGCTGAGTGGTCACCGTGGCAGCCAGAGGACTCATGAAGGCCTCGGTGCCTGCCATGTTACTGCTCCTATTACTTCCTATTCAAAATCCCAAGCAACTTTACAAATGAAAAAATAAAAAACAATTAAAAAGTGACCCATAACTGGTATCCGTAAAAGCCCAATCTATTAAAATAGAACATCAGTTATCCCATACCCTAGACACCATAGAAGAAAAATAAATTCCAATGCCAAAATTGCAGGGTTTTTTTTTGGTCATTTCATGTCCCCCAAAAAATTGTAATAAATAAAAATTGATCGAAAAGTTGCCTCTATCCCAAAAAATGTCCCCTCACTCAGGTCTGTAGGTGGAAGTAAAAAAAAGGTATTGGTCTATAGAATCTGCCATTGTACCAGTCTGGGACCTGCTATCCATCTATGGCTCTACCTGATGTCACCTGCACTTCGGCTGTCACCGTGGGTCACCGCTTATACCATCTTGCCTGCGGTGATCACTGAGGATCCACCAGATACCAGCGATCAATTGGTCGCTACTGAAACTGCCGGATCATTATCACAAGTTGTGTGTACCCCAAAATGGCGGCATTAAAAAATAAAAGTCGTCTCAAAAAAAACAAGCCCTCCTTTCTTTCGGCTACGTCGACAGGAAAAAAAAAGTTAAGGCTCCTGTAATGCGTCAATTGACAAAATGCAAAAAAAAAATTGCTTGGTTCTTAAATTCCCTTCTCAGTAAGTGCTGCTGGAAGGGCCAATTTCTATAAAGTAAGCAATTTTCAAAATGCATGCTATTAAAAAATATGTATGCCTTACCTAATACAGGCCTTTTGTGCATCTTCAGCTTATTCTCTTCTCTCCATGGTTACAGACCAGCACTGTGTGCTTTTGTGCATCTTCAGCTTGCTCTCTGGTCTCCATGGTTACAGACCAGCACTGTGTGCTCTTGTGCATCTTCAGCTTGTTCTCTTGTCTCCATGGTTACAGACCAGCACTGTGTGCTTTTGTGCATCATCAGCTTGCTCTCTTGTCTCCATGGTTACAGACCAGCACTATGTGCTTTTGTGCATCTTCAGCTTGCTCTCTTCTCTCCATGGTTACAGACCAGCACTATGTGCTTTTGTGCATCTTCAGCTTGCTCTCTGGTCTCCATGGTTACAGACTAGCACTGTGTGCTTTTGTGCATCTTCAGCTTGTTCTCTTCTCTCCATGGTTACAGACCAGCACTATGTGCTTTTGCGCATCTTCGGCTTGTTCTCTTGTCTACATGGTTACCAACCAGCACTATGTGCTTTTGCGCATCTTCAGCTTGTTCTCTCTGGTCTCCATGGTTACAGACCAGCACTGTGTGCTTTTGTGCATCTTCAGCTTGTTCTCTCTGGTCTCCATGGTTACCAACCAGCACTATGTGCTTTTGCGCATCTTCAGCTTGCTCTCTGGTCTCCATGGTCACAGACTAGCACTGTGTGCTTTTGTGCATCTTCAGCTTGCTCTCTGGTCTCCATGGCTACAGACTAGCACTGTGTGCTTTTGCGCATCTTCAGCTTGCTCTCTGGTCTCCATGGTTACCGACCAGCACTGTGTGCTTTCAGTGGTTGCCAGTAATGCAGCATTATCAAAAATTATCTGAGAATGAGTTCCTGTGGCCGGGCCGGGGAGAGGAAGGAGGGAGTACACATTAGCAAAAATGTCCGTCTCCATGATCTCAGGCACAGGCAGTGTGGTCGGTAACCATTGAGCCAAGCACACAGTGGTGGTCGGTAACCATTGAGCCAAGCACACAGTGGTGGTTGGTGACCAATGGGACAAGAGAGCAATTTGAAAGGTGCAAAAAAGGCCTGTATTAGGTAAAGCATACTTTTTTTTTGATAACATGAATTTTGAAAATTGCTTATTTACCAGTAGCTGACCCTCTCAGCAGCACTCACTGTGACGGGAGTACCCCTTTAAAAGGTTAAGAAGAACATCTTGTCCCACAAAAAAAAACAAAAAAAACCCTCATACGGTTACGTAGACGGAAAAATACAAACGTTATGGCTCTTAGAAGTCGGGGAGAAAAAAATTAAAAGCAAATCTCTGAAAATAACTGAAGGGGTTAAGAGCTGGGATTGATCTGTTATGGGAGGTAGTGGTCACCTGGTTGCACACTGGTTTATACTTGAGTCCCGGCATGTTGAGAATCAGCTCCAATTGACGGCGGTTGAAGTTGGAGACTCCGATGGATCGGGTGAGTCCGGCGTCTTTGCACGCTTCCATAGCCTGGAAATTGAGGTTACACCATCAGAGAGATGCTCAGACCAGCACTAGGAATGGAGTCTACAGTCACCCATCAACATTTAGAGGATCCCGTATTATTTACCTTCCATGTATCCCGGATATCTGTGTTATGAAAGATGAACTTCCCATTTTCATCCTTGGGTAAGGGATCGTCTCCGGGCTGGGGGAGAAAGAGAGATCACAAAGGATTTGAAAAATTACTCTAGTCACATCCAAAGCTGCATCAATAGGTTGCCGACCCTCAAGTGGTTCATCCTAAAATGATATCTGTCAGGCTATGTCCAGTATTGAGATCCTGTGTAGTCAGACTAGTGGAATCTAATAGGTGCATGAGCCGCTTTTAGGCTAAATTGCACTCATGGCTGAAAAAAATGTATCCCTCCCTCAGATTAACATGTTGCACCATCCCATGAGGCATCACATCCCCAATAACCAGTTTACTCCCCTTCTTCCTGAGCAGGCACATTTTCCTTTTCCTTGGGGGATTGAACACCATAATGCTTTCTCACACAAATATCAGACAAAATGGTAAAACAAAAAAAAAAAAAACTTTATTAAAAAAATTATTTTTTTGCATTTTTTATTCATTTTTTCTATTTCGCAAAAAATATTTTTCGCATTTTTTAAATAAATTTTTTGGTTTTTTTCAACAGCAAAATTGCCCCTAAAATAAGACATTCTTAATGGGGTTTTGCACAATGTAATGTTGATGTAGGATCCTCCAAAATGGGTATTTAATCACTTTTCTAAATATATGTGATTACAAAAATTGCTGCCTAAGAGAGCTACAGGCTTCCTTACCTGCCCTTAGTTACTTAAAAGCTTCTATTAGATACGACCTGACAAAAGCTGCTGGCCAGGCTTGCAAGAGAACACTTCTTATCTGATGAAAGGGAGCTGAAGAAGCTTTCAAGGCACCGGGTAGAAATCTGTTGTCTTTTGTATACAGAATCCACTAGTTGTAGTGTGATTATCTGAGTAGATCCCTGCTTTATATGATGACAGGGAACATGAAGAAGCTTTTAAGGCACAGGGTAGAAATATGTTTTCTTTTGTATACAGAATCCACTAGTTGTAGTGTGATTAGATCCCTGCTTTATCTGATGACAGAGAACATGAAGAAGCTTTCAAGGCACCGGGTAGAAATATGTTGTCTTTTGTATACAGAATTCACTAGTTGTAGTGTGATTATCTGATAGATCCCGCATTTATCTGATGACAGAGAACTGAAGAAGCTTTCAAGGCACCGGGTAGAAAATATGTTTTCTTTTGTATACAGAATCCACTAGTTGTAGTTGTGATTAGATCCCTGCTTTATCTGATAAACAGAGAACATGAAGAAGCTTTCAAGGAAAACCGGGTAGAAATATGTTGTCTTTTTGTATACAGAATTCACTAGTTGTAGTGGGATTATCTGAGTAGATCCCTGCTTTATCTGATGACAGAGAACATGAAGAAGCTTTCAAGGCACCGGGTAGAAATATGTTGTCTTTTGTATACAGAATCCACTAGTGGTAGTGTGATTAGATCCCTGCTTTATCTGATGACAGAGAACATGAAGAAGCTTTCAAGGCACCGGGTAGAAATATGTTGTCTTTTGTATACAGAATCCACTAGTTGTAGTTTGATTATTTGAGTGAACATTTCACACGATCCCTTATGCAGGCTCTGTGCTCTGGCTGTGTCTCTCGCTCTCTCAGCTCAGCCTGGCTTGTTTACATTTGCTTCTTAGCAGATAAGCCAGGTCCTGGCAAAACCCCTTTAAGGGATATAAAGCTTTAGGGTGAGGCTAAAAGTTAGGAATTGGACTTTTTTTATTATTATTATTATTATTATTATTATTATTATTATTATTATTACTATTATTATTATTATTATTATAATAATAATATTTTTTTACCTTATTTTATTTATTTTATGTACTGTGCCTCCCATTAGGTCAGGAAAAGACCTTCAAGGGCATTTTTATAAAACTCTACAGTGTGCATACACTGAGCGCTGTATGTACAACAATCAAGAAGCCATAAACCGTCCCTGCCTTCTCCCTCTACCTCCCGCAGCTGCCCAGTTACTGAGCAGCTGCTAACTCTAGAGTGGAGTCCAGCACTCGTACATAAAAAAAAATCCAAATTTATTATAAAGACCCAGTGAAAAACAAAGATCATATAAAAGCAAACAGCTACTTGAAGCATCACACATCAAACACTCTACGCGTTTCAAGCCTCTAAAGAGAAGGGGCTCGGAATCAATTAGAGGCTCGAAACGCGTAGAGCAGTGGCCAGAATGATCCATGTCAGGAATGGGGGTAGTATCCAAAGTATACAGATCTGTTCGTTTGTTCTAATCCTGTCTAGGAGTGGTTAACCTTTCAACCGGGACTCCATCGAAACATAGGAGAGATTCAGGTCAGCTGATTTTTACTGTATATTTTTGCCATTTAGTATCCAAAGTAGCCCACAAAAATCCAAATCTTATCATAAAGACCCAGTAAAACTCAAAGATCATATAAAAGCAAACAGCTCCTTGAAGCAACGCATTTCAAACACTCTACGCGTTTCAAGCCTCTAAAGAGAATGGGCTGTAAATCATTTAGAGGCTTGAAACGCGTAGAGTGTTTGATATGTGTTGCCTCAAGAAACTGTTTGCTTTTATATGATCTTTGTCTTTTACTGGGTCTTTATGATAAGATTTGGCTTTTTTGGGGATACTTTGGATACTACTACCATTCCTGACATGGATCATTCCCCCCAACTTAACAAGTTTAAAATGCAAAAGGGGGTTTGTCTCACACAGGATCCTGCTTTTTTATTTTAAAAAGATCTTCAAAAACAAATCACTTCAATATTTTCCTTTGTTATTTTAATTTTTTTATAACAGTTTTAATAATCCGTTCCATTCCCCCTTGGTGCAAAGCTCCTTTCGTCCTTTATACCCTCAACCTTTTTGATCTCCCCTGAAGGCCCCGCACGGGTTTGCAAGCTACAGACCTTTTCCTCCTTCCGATAGCAGCCAGCAAACGGTCGGCTAAGCCCCCAAACCTTTTTCTCTCTCCCCTGAAGGCGCCACACGGTTTGCTAACTACAGACCTGTTTTTCTTTTCTCCTATGGGCTGCCAACGGTTGCTATACTACAGCCCTGTTCGATTCTCTCCTAAAGGGCTCCAGCCGGGTTTGCTATTTCTACAACCTGCGATCTCCCTGATAGGCTGCCAGCACTGTTGCTATCTACAGACCGTTCAAACCTCCTATGGGGTCCCACACGGGTTTGGGCTAATTTACAGACCTGTTCTACGGGGCGCCTAGTAAACCAGAAAACACCCCCAATTTCAAAGTAAAATCAGAAAACGGGACTGGGTGAGATGAATCAATGCAGTGAGACAACCCCTTTAAGTATGGTGCATTGGTGAGAGACCCTTTTTCTATTGTATTGCAGCTGCTAACTCTGCATGGTTGTTTTAAAACAGCAGCACAAAATTAATGGCACCAAAAGGGGGTTTCGGCATCATACAACCCCCGGTTTTCGTCCCCCATCTTATTAGGTGAGCAGCACCCCGGGTGACATCATGCCCGGTACGACCCTGGACTGAACACTATGGATGGTCCTACATCATCTAAGAACAAACCTTGAACTCTATGGTGTTGTGGATGAGGAACAGATCCATGAACCCCAGCTGAATCCTTCAAGACTTTTCCAAGGGGGTCGACTCTCTCGGGAGTGGTTAGTGCTCCACAGCTGAAAAAAAAAGAATCTAACTTACCCCCTATGCCATGTTAATGAGAAAAAGGGGAAACAATGGTAAATTTTAAAAAATTTTACAATTCTGGGGTTACCTTCCCAGTTAAAAAATGTTTTTCCCTCTTCACCGTCCCATCACGATTTTTGCCTAGGGCTTCGCCGCCCTAGCCTCGTTGCCATATATAAAGGCGCATTCGTGGGCATATCCACCTAAATGGCCCACCTTGGTGCTCTCCCCAGCCTGCCTTGGGTTTTACTTTGGAATAAGAGTCATAAATATCTTATTTTACATCTCTTACATAAAATTCCCCTTGAGATACCCTTTACCTCCACCACCACCTCCCTGGCATAAACCCCGCACATGCCCTCCGGCCCCACACTATGTGCCCATTTTCAGCATAACCAAAAATTTCCCCCCAAAATAAAATACTGCAGTTTTTATTATAATTTGTATCTACACATTCTGTCCTCCCCAAATAAAAGGGGAAATCAACCAATATCAGTACACTCTATCACACAAAAAACAGAAAAGGAATAAAAGGATTTTTCAAAAGTTTTTCTGCTACTTTGATAAATTAAAAATTTTGGTCTTAGTGCCATTTTGATCAAAACTGTAAAGGCCCCCCCCCAGCAAAAGGGACCTAAATACAGGGGGAAACCCCACTCAATGTCCCCCCTCTTTTTGTCTTTTTCAGACCCCCATTTCAGGGAAAAAATCCCAGCTACCTCTGTTTTGATAAAACCAAATTTTTGCACTGGGGGGCTGCAAAACCCCAAAAGGGGGGCCGGGCACTCCCCCATGAAAACAGTCAAAAATTTTCAGTATGGTGCGGGCGGGGTGGGGCACAAAAAGCAATGCAAAAAACAACACAATATCACAGCGCTCATAACCGAAAAAAAATCAACGGGAAGTGCAGCTGGGATCTACTCTCCCTGAAAATATAAAGGTCTGAACAGACACCAAGAGGAAACCCCGAGTATTCCCCACCTTTTTTTGGGTCCCTTTGTTTTAGAGGGGCAATTACATTTTTTGAAAAAAAAAAATTGCCCAAAAAAACCTCAAATTTTCTTGTATCTAAAGTAGCAGAAATGCTTTATGAAAAAAATTCCTTTATTCCCTTTGACTGTTCTTAGTGCTAGTAGAGTGCTGCTGATATTGTATGGTGTTTGCATTGATTTTTTTGCTGCCCCACCTGCGTGCACTTGCGCCAATTTCTTTCAAAATTGCTTCGGATGTGATGACCAATTTTTGCTGTTTAATATAAAAGGGGGGATACAGCTTTTTACAAGGATCACCAAAAGCGTGGTTAAAGTGTTTAAACCAAACCCAATGGGGGGCCACAGGGGTTGGCCATGTAACCCATTATAATCGGCCCTGGTGGAAAAACCCTTTAAAAAAAATGCTTTTCAGTGGGCTCCCCCTAGATCCGCCAAGTGAACCCCTTATAATTTTTCCCGATTCCACAAAAAAGGGAAAAAAATTTTAAGTATTCTCCACAGGGACCCAAAGTAAACTGCCACAGTTGGACCTCAAAGTAAGGGCCAAGTGGACCTCTAAGTATGGGCAAGTGGACTCATAGTAAAGGGTGGCCCAAGTGGGCCTTATAAATTCGGCCCCCATGGACCTTTATATATGCGGAAAGGGTTTTTTAATGGGGAGGCCCCAGTGGACCTCTATAGTAATGTGGCAAGTGGACCCCATAGTAACCGGCCCAGTGGGCCTCTATTAAATGTGGTCCCCATGGACCTCTATAGAAATCTGGCCAAAAGTGGGGCCTCAAAAGGGGGGCTCCTGTGGACCCCTATATAATGCGGCCCCAAGGGTTAGTAAAAGTGGGGGGGAAACCCCTAATATGCGCCCGTGCCCAATATGGGCCCCTCTATAGTAGTGGGCCCCAAATGGACCTCTTAGAATGTGGCCCCGTGGACCTCTATAGTAATGCGGCCAATGGGCCTCTATATAATGGGTCAAGTGGACCCTATAATTGCGGGCCCCAAAGGGGCCCTATAGAATGGGCACAGTGGACCTCTATAGTAATGCTGGCCACAGTGGACCTCTATAGTAATGCTGGCCACAGTGGACCTCTATAGTAGTGCTGGCCACAGTGGACCTCTATATTTAATGTGGCCCCAGGGGCCTCTAAAGTAAGCGGCCACCCGTGGACCCCTATATAATGTGTCACAGTGGACCTTTATTATGCTGGCCAAGTACCTTATAGAATGCTGGCCACATGGAACCCCTATAAGAAATGCTGGCCACAGTGGACCTCTATGTAAACTGCCCAGGAGTTTGAATTTTAATAAAAATTTGGCCCCAGGGGGCCCTCTATAGTATGCTGGCCAAGTGGACCCTAAGTAAATCTGGCCACAGTGACCTTTTATATAGTGCTGGCACGGGTTGGCACCTTTTTATATATACTGGCCACAGGCCCTCATATAGTGCTCCACAGTGCCTCATATAGTCTTGCCCCATGACCTCTATTAAATCTGGCCACATGACCTCATATAAAGCTGGCCACATGACCTTCATAAAATGCGAACTGGACCCAAGATGCCAAGGCCTTTATAAAATCTGCCACATTTACCTCAAAATAGTCTGGCCACAGTGGACCTTTTAAAATTGCGGCACAGTGACCTTTAATAGTGGGCCCCGGGGGTGTCAACCCTTCATAATTATTCGACCATTGCCCCTTAAAACTCGCCCAGGCACCTTCAAAAGTACTGACCACAGTGCACCTTCATAAAAGTACTGACCACAGTGCACCTTCATAATAGTACTGACACAGTGGACCTTCAAATATTTTGACCCCAGGCACCTTCATAATTTGTCGACCACATGCACTTCATAAAGTACTGACACAGTCACCTTCAAATAGTCTGACCACAGGCACCTCTAAAAAATACTGCCCCCAGTCACCTTTTATAATAGTAAGACCACAGTGCACCTTTAAATAACTGCCAGTGCACCTTCAAAAAGCTGCCACATTTCACTTTAAAAAGTTGAAAGGGGGTTGGGGACTGGAAAATGCCCCAAAAATTTTTGACCACTCACCTTAAATTTCTGACCCCTAACCCAAAACCCCCAACACCTTCAAAAGCGCCAAGGACCCAATGACCACAATCACCTTCATAATAACTGGCACTTGCACCCTTTATAATAGTATGACCACAGTGACCTTTCATTAAATATTAAAATGACCACGTGCACCTTCTAAAATCTGACCACATGCACCCTTTATAAAATCGCCAAACTTACACCAAGTTAAAAATACCCAAACCTTTTATGAAAACCTTCCTGCAATCACCCCTGCGGTTTGGTTCTTTCCCAGAATAACCTGATCTACATGAAGCCTGAGAACCTCTAATACACATTTCAAAAAAGCTCTCCCAATTTAAAAATTTCCCCTTTCCCTTCCCCACCATGTCGATGCCCCCGCGTCATTTTTAACATAACCTTCCATTTTCACCTAATTTTTCACAAATGAGGGGGGTTACCTGGTTTTCTATTTTTTGACAAATCGCTCTTCTGTCCTACAATGTATCAGGAGGGCAATTTTATCCCCCAAGGGTTGTCTAGAGGGAACGAAAAGTAACAAAACCCCGGCTGTAGAAGCACCTGGGGTATCAGTCTCTGCACAACATTTCCGTCTGTTCACTGACAGCAAGCAGAGATCGGGTGAACATTTTTGGATATTGGAAACTGCAGAAACCTTTATTTAGAATAAATATTTTCAGGGTTGGTGCGGGAATTGGGTTGTCGGGATCCAGGAATTTTCGCCTTACCACATTTTGCCACCAAGGTTTTTTTAAAGGGGGGGGGTGTCTCAACTTTAGCGTCCCCAAAAAATTTTTCCTTTATAGACCAAAAACTGAGGTTGCCTGTGACTCGCAGTTATGCTAAGACATAGCAGCTCCCAATCTATTCTCTATAGAGGTCTCTGCTCACTCACCGTTTCTGGGGCGTAGGTACCAAATCCGATGACGGGCATCTTATGCCCATCATTCAGCCCCACCCACGAGGCCGGCTTGCGCGCCATAGTGCGTCCCTGTACCTTGCTCTGCACGGCTGCTATCTACTGTATGCGGACTATATCTAGCCCTACCACCACTAGAATCTATAAAATCTAAAGTCCTCTCGGATCACATTGGTGCAAAGTCCATTCAGCTCTTTGGTAGCATTACTATTCCTGGCATAGCTGGGTGAATACTAGCAAGGTTGTCATACCGCTCCATGAACAGCAAAACTGTGGTATTTCAAATGTTTTCTCTTACGCCCCTGCTCATTTATATAGGACATGTCCTCCAATGTTACAGTATCTCACAAATGAAGTCCTGGGGTGACTAGAGCTTCACAGGTGTGTCAGCACTGGAATTCTTCCTCCTCCATGAAAAGGCAACACGGATCAAGTGAGTGGATGGTTAGAGACCTTGGTCCTCCACCATTTTTTTAAGGAGACCCCACAGATTGCTCATAGGGTTCAGGTCTGGAGACCCTTGGCCAGTCCAGCACCTTTACCCTCATTCTATTTAGCAAGGCAGTGATCGTCTTGGAGGTGTTTGGGGTCGTTATCAGGTCGGATACTGTCCTGCAGCCCAGAAGGGAGGGAATCATGCTCTTCTTCAGGATGTCACAGTACATGTTGGCATTCATGGTTCCTTCAATGAACTGTCACGCCCCTCAGCCGGCAGCTATCATGCAGCTCCAAACCATGACACTCCCACCACCATGCTTGACTGTAGGAGACACACTTGTCTTTGTACTCCTCCCCTGGTTGCTCCCACACACACTTGACACTATCTGCACCAAGTAAGTTTATCTTGGTCTCATCAGAGGTTCCAGTAATTCCTGTCTGCTTGTCTTCAAATTGTTTGCGGATTTCTTGTGCCTCATCCTTAGAAGAGGCTTCCTTCTGGGACGACAGCCATGCAGACCAATGTAATGCAATATGTGGCATATGGTCTGAGCACTGACATGTTTCATAGTTTGTAGTTTTAAATATTTGTAAGCTAAAAAAGACAAGTCGTCCATCTAGTTCAGCCTGTTGTGCTAAGGTGTTGATCCAGAGGAACCCTGTTGACCCCTGTAACCTCTGCAGCAATGCTTGAGGCACTCATCTCTGGATATGACGCTAAGTATGTGTGCTCAGCTGCTGTGGTCGTCCATAGCGAGGTCTGTTCTGAGTGGAACCTGTCTTGTTAAACCCCTGTATGGTCTTGGCCTCGTTGCTGCAGCTCAGTGTCAGGGTGTTGGCCCCCGGCTGCAGCTCAGTGTCAGGGTGTTGGCCCCCGGCTGCAGCTCAGTGTCAGGGTGTTGGCCCCCAGCTGCAGCTCAGTGTCAGGGTGTTGGCCCCCGCGCTGCAGCTCAGTGTCAGGGTGTCGGCATCTTCTTATAGCCTCGGCCATCTTTATGTAGAGCAACAATTCTTTATTTCAGATCCTCAGACAGGAGCCATGCTGAACTTCCAGTGACCAGTATGACAGAGCGATAACACCAAATTTAACACACCTGTTCCCCAATCACATCTGCGACCTTGTAACACTAATGAGTCACAGGACACCAGGAGGGAAAATGGCAAATTGGGCAGAATTTATCCATTGTTACTTAGGAGTGTAGTCACTTTTGTTGTCAGCGGTTTAGACATTGACGGCTGTGTGTTGAGTTATTTTGAGGACACATCACATTTCCCCTGTTATACAAGCCGTACACTGACTGCTTTACATTGTATCAAAGTGTCAGATCTTCAGTGCTGTCCTATGAAAAGACATGATACAATATTTACAAAAATGTGAGGGGTGTACTTACTTTTGTGAGATACTGTATTTAAGTGGCATCTAATGCTAATAATGCCCTACGTTACACCCTATAATGATCACAGTGCCCAGACCTGAGCACAATTTGGACTCCCTAAATACAGGCTTCTAAATATATAGACCTTCCAAACTAATAAAGACTCCAGACCAAACCCACTAAATATAGATGGATCCTAGACCAGACCACTGGAATAATACAGACCTAAGTCCAGACTCTCTAAATAAATACAGACTCTAGACCAGATTTAAAAAATGTGGACCCCAGACCAGACACCTTAAACTAATACAGACCATAAACCACCCAAACTAATACAAAACCCAGAATGGAACCTCTAAATAACTAAAGACCTCAAAGCAAACCCTGTAACCTAATAAACTATTTAGACTCAAATCAGACCCTCGAAATTTAGAAATAAACTGATATAGACCCCAGACAAGATAGCCTAAACCAATACAGACGCCAGACAAGATAGTCTAAACCAATAGACCCCAGACAAGATAGTCTAAACCAATAGACCCCAGACAAGATAGTCTAAACCAATAGACCCCAGACAAGATAGTCTAAACCAATACAGACGCCATACAAGATAACCTAAACTAATACAGACCCCAGACAAGATAGCCTAAACCAATACAGACGCCAGACAAGATACCCTAAACTAATACAGACCCCAGACAAGATAGCCTAAACCAATACAGACGCCATACAAGATAACCTAAACTAATACAGACCCCAGACAAGATAGCCGAAACCAATACAGACCCCAGACAAGATAACCTAAACTAATACAGACCCCAGACAAGATAGCCGAAACCAAAAACCGCCATACAAGATAACCTAAACTAATACAGACCCCAGACAAGATAAGCCTAAACCCCAAAACAGACCCCAGACAAGATAGCCTAAACCAAAACAGACCCCAGACAAGATTTGCCTTAACCAATACAGACCCCAGACAAGATAGGCCTAAAAACCCAAAACGACCCCCAGACAAGATAGCCTTAACCAATACGACCCCAACCCCAACAAGATAGCCTAAACCAATACAGACCCCAGACAAGATAGCCTAAACCAATACAGACCCCAGACAAGATAGCCTAAACCAATACAGACCCCAGACAAGATAGCCTAAACCAATACAGACCCCAGACAAGATAGCCTAAACCAATACAGACGCCATACAAGATAACCTAAACTAATACAGACCACAGACAAGATAGTCTAAACCAATACAGACGCCATACAAGATAACCTAAACTAATACAGATCCCAGACAAGATAGCCGAAACCAAGACAGACGCCATACAAGATAGCCTAAACCAATACAGACCCCAGACAAGAAAGCCTAAACCCAATACAGACCCCAGACAAGATACCCTAAACCAATATAGACCCCAGAAAAGATAGCCAAAAACCAATACAGACCCCAGACAAGATAGCCTAAAACCAATACAGACCCCAGACAAGATAGCCTAAACCAATACAGACGCCAGACAAATAGCCTTAAACCAATCTAGACCCAGACAAGCTAGCCTAAACCCATACAGACGACAGACAAGATAGCCTAAACCAATACAGACGCCAGACAAGATAGCCTAAACCAATACAGACGCCAGACAAGATAGCCTAAACCAATACAGACCCCAGACAAGATAGCCGAAACCAATACAGATGCCAGACAAGATAGCCTAAACCAATACAGACCCCAGACAAGAATGCCTAAACCAATACAGACCCCAGACAAGATAGCCTAAACCAATATAGACCCCAGACAAGATAGCCTAAACCAATACAGACCCCAGACAAGATAGCCTAAACCAATACAGACCCCAGACAAGATAGCCTAAACCAATACAGACGCCAGACAAGATAGCCTAAACCAATCTAGACGCCAGACAAGATAGCCTAAACCAATACAGACGCCAGACAAGATAGCCTAAACCAATACAGACCCCAGACAAGATAGCCTAAACCAATACAGACGCCAGACAAGATAGCCTAAACCAATACAGACCCCAGACAAGATAGCCTAAACCAATACAGATGCCAGACAAGATACCCTAAACCAATAAAGACCCCGGGACAAGGGATAGCCTTAACCAATATAGACTCCAGACAAGATAGCATAAACCAATACAGACCCCAGACAAGATAGCCTAAACCAATACAGATGCCAGACAAGATAGCCTAAACCAATATAGACCCCAGACAAGATAGCCTAAACCAATACAGACCCCAGACCATCTAAATTAATCCTAAACCCAAACCAAACCTTGTTACCTAATAAAGACGCCCAACCAGACCCTCCAAACCTAGACCCTTTAAATACATACAGACCCCAGATCAATAACTCAGAGCAGACCCTGTAATCTAATTCATACTCCAGACCAACTAAATAAGGACCTTACAGCAGACCACCTAAACTAATAGAGACCCCAGACAAGAATCCCTGAAGAAATACAGACCCTACACTAGACGCTACGAAAAATATGGATTCCAGAGCAGACCCCTAACACTGATACGGACCCTAGACCACCTAAACTAATTCAAGGCCCTGACTTGAACCTCTATAGTAACATTGAAACCTAACCTAATAAAGACTAATAAACCTAATAAAGATTGTATACAGTCCAACACACTGTTTGTAGAGTGCTTGCCACTCCCGCTCTGTAGACAGTCCTGGCGTGTTTATCTTGGAGGGTGCTCAGAGCTCTGGACTTTATATACTCAAGCCAAAGCACGATAAAAACAATGTATAAAATTTATTCAAGCAACTTCATCTTACTGAATGAAGATTAAATGTGCATAACAGTAACGCTACTTGCATGTCCATTTTTTGGAATAGTCCGTGGTAACCATCATGAATATCGACCTAGGTAGTTCTCCTGTGTAGTCCTCCTTGTTGAACACACGCTAGAGGAGTAACGCGGACAGACGGGCAACTGCACCTGCCGCGCAACGTTTCAGGGTCAACACCCCTTTCTCAAGTATGTTGTTGTCTCCTCGAGAGTGAACTCAGAGATTGTTTGGGAGCTGAAAAGGCTACTGAGTTTGAGACAATCATTTGCAAGCGGGCAAATGTCTGTGTATTATCTGGTGCTTTGTTGAGTTCCCAACAAGTCAGCATAAGGGCCAGGGCCGGAACCACCACTGTATCATCTGCTTATGGGCCTACCGTACCAGACCGTGCAGCATACCTCTTTTGAGGCACAAATAGTTAGAACCCTTGAAAGAGCCACCGGCTTCCTCTCCCAACAGTTAGCCTTGTAGGCTGTAGGCTTCATTAGGCCTTTGTCCCACAAAACAACAGGGAAGTGACCTGATGCAGACGGCACGATGATGTCAAAGCTTCACTCCGTCTGCAGCAAGCTTTACCAGCAGAAGCCTGACGCTTGTTGGTGGAACCAGGAGAGATAAGTTTATTTAATTTTTTCACTAAAAGGATCCCCATTGTAGATTGGTGGCCCTACCTAACTACCTGTGGCCTTCTCTGTCTACCTAACTACCTGTGGCCTTCTCTGTCTACCTATCTACCTAGGGCCTTGCATACCTACCTACCTATGGACTCGCCTGTCTATCTATCTACTTGGGGCTTTGCAACCTACCTAGGGCCATGTCTGTCTACCTACCTACCTACCTGAGGTCTCGTCTGTCTATCTTCTTACTTGGGAAATTACTTTCCTACCTACCTGGGGCCTTGCCTACCTACCTACCTACCAGGGGCGTAACTACCGGGGTAGCAGACGTAGCAACTGCCCCGGGGCCTGTGCGCTTAGGGGGCCCGCGCCCTGGGGCAGCTGCTACTGCGTCTGCTACCCCGGTAATGTCGCTCCTGGGCCCGCCGGCAGTGAACTGTGCAGAGCTGCGGGGCCCGCTGCATCCCGCCTCTGAACGCCCGGGCCCTCCAGCCCGAGCGTTCAGAGGCAGCGCTGCCCGGAGATAGCAGAACGGAGCGACGATCCGCTCTGCTACTTCCCCTGCCGGCGCTCACTGATCACGTGGACGCGCGCGGTGACGTCACATCACCACGCCGCCAGCGCTGAGCAGAGAGGCTGCAGGGGAAGTAGGGAAGCGGCGCAACGGGGAGCGTTGGACTGAGGTAGTAAAATATTTATTATTTTAAAACCTGCCCTAAGCTGGGTGTTATACCCCCTAAGCCTGCTGTATACCCCCTAAGCCTGCTGTATACCCCCTAAGCCTGCTGTATAACCCCTAAGCCTGCTGTATACCCCTAAGCCTGCTGTATACCCCCTAAGCCTGCTGTATTCCTCCTAAGCCTGCTGTATACCCCCTAAGCCTGCTGTATACCTCTTAAGCCTGCTGTATACCCCCAAAACCCCGCTTTATCCCCTAAGCCGCGTATACCCCCAAAACTTGCTGTATACCCCTAAGCTGCTGTATCCCCCAGCCTGCTGTATACCCGTTAACCCTGCCTGATACCCCCTAAAGCCCTGTATACCCCTAAGCTGCTGTATCCTCCTAAGCCTCTGTATCCCCCCAAAGCCTGTGTATTCCCCTAGCCTACTGATACCCCATAAGCCTTTTTTATACCCCCTAAGCCTGCTGTTAACCCCCAACCCTGCCTGTATACCCCCTAAGCCTGCTGTATACCCCTTAACCCGCCTGTATACCCCAAAAACCCCCCTTATCCCCCCCTAAACCTGCTTATACCCCCTAACCCTGCGTATACCCCCTAAGCCCTGCTACCCACTAACCCGCGTTCCCCCAAACCTGCCTTTTAACCCCCAAAAGCCTCATGTATACATATAACCCGGGCTGTCACCCCCTAAGCCTGCCACATACCCCCAGCCTCCCTAATACCCCCCACCTTTCCCTATATACCCCTCCACCTCCCTACAACCCCCCCCAGCCTGCCTACATAGCCCCCAGCCTGCCTTTATAGCCCCCCGCCAGCCTTTATAGTCCCCCCCTCCCTGCTACATATCCCCCAAAAGCCTCCCCCTACAAAATTCCCCCCCAAGCCTGCTACATACCCCCCCCCCTCAAGTTGCCAAATATCCCCCCAAGCCTGCTAAATACCCCCCCAAGCCCCCTTAATAGTCCCCCCCCGAAGCCGCCCTACATGCCCCCCCGAACCTGCCTCATGTCCCCCCCCCAAGCCTCCCTACTAGTCCCCCCCCCCAAGCCTGCTATATACCCCCAAACCCCTCCCTTATACCCTCCAAGTCTCCCTGCCTGAATAGCCCATACTCCTGTGAAGCCTGTCTGCCTAATCCCCCCTATACCCCCCAAAGCTTTCCTACCTAAAGCCCCCAAAGCCTGCCTGTCTACTTATATGGGGCCCCCTTAGTGCCAAAACCCCCTACCTATATGGCCCCTATACCCACCTAACCCGTCCCCTGAAAGGGCCCCCTATACCTACCAAAACCTGCCTGCCTATTGGGAAAACTTATTCTCCCAAACCCTTTTGCCTTTTTGGGCCCCATATATCCACAACCCTGCCTGCCAAAATGGACCCCATATGCCGGGGGCGGGTTCTGGAAAATCAGGATTCTAAGATTTTTGTGTCAAAATCTCGGGGACAAGTGGTCGGGAGATTCATCAAGAGGGCGGATGGCCCGGGATGCAGAACAAAAGGGAAAGGGTCAATGCCTCGTCAAAAGAAACGCACCTGTAAGTCACAAGATTAACTGCACGAAATCACTTTTTCTGCACACTGTTTTTTTAAACACTGCTCTACCACTATATGTCACTGTATGGAGGTAATATCATCGCAGAGCCTTGCAGGGGTCTACCATATATGGTCACTGTAGGAGAAATATACATCTGCAGAGCCTGTTACAGGGTATATACCACTTATGGTCACGTAGGGTAGTAATATACATCTGCAGAGCCTGTGTCACTGCTGCTACACTATAGGGGTCACGTATGGAGGTAATTCGTTGCAGACTTGTGTACAGGTTACCTCCCACTATAGGGCCTGTATGAAGAATAACAGTCTGCAAGCCTTTGAACCTGGGTCCCCCACAATGGTCCGTAGGTAGAATATACACGCGGGCCGTGTACACGTGTCACCACTATAGGGTCACTGTAGGGAGGTAATATACAGTCCAGACCCTGTGTACACTGGGGTCCCACATATGGTCACTGTAGGTATAATAACACTGCAGGCTGTGTACACGGTGTCTCCCACTATAGGTCACTGTATGGGGTTAAAATCCTGCAGAGTTGGACACTCTGCTACCACTATAGGGTCACTGTATGGAGGTAATATACAGTCTGGGGCCCCGTGTAACGGTGTCTACCACTATATGGTCACTGATGGGGGTTTTATACAGTCTGCGAGTTGTGAAACGGTACCCCACAAATGGCACTGAAATGGAGGTAATATACAGTCGCGAGCCGTGTACACTGGTGCTACCACTAAAGGTCACGGGTAGGTATAATATACGTCTGCAGGCCGTACATGGGCCCCACTAAAATTGGTCACTGTATTGGTTATTACAGTCTGCAGAGCTTGTGTACACTGGTACCTACCACTATATGGTCACGTATAAAGGGTAATATCATCTGCAAGCCTGTGTACACGGGTGTCCCCACTATAGGGTCACTTATGGTAGTAAATACAGTCTGCAAGCCTGTTTACACGGTGTCTCCCACTATTGGTCACTTTTTGGGGGTAATGTACATCTAAGAGTCTGTGTACACGGGGTGTCTACAATTATATGGCACTGTAGGGGGTTATATACATTTCCCACAAAACAAGTTGCCCATGCTAGGTACCTCCGCTCATTTACGGCTCTCGTGCGGGACTCCAATCCGCACACCTGAATAAATTTTTAATAAAAGGTCCTAAAAAAAACAAAAACTTTAATTTGGTAGATTATAAAACAGCAGCCCCCCCCAACCCCCAAACACCCATATAATAATGAAAGACGGAATTTGGGTTACGTTGTGGTTATTCAACCATTCATTTCCAATTTAATCCAAGACTTCTGGAAACTTCTTTCAACCCCCAGGGACTTAGCAGTGAGACGCCGGAGACCGGGCAAACGTGTCTTGCAGTAGCCGTAGCGACGTTTGGGGGGGCCCCCCCCCCTTTCTCAAGCATACGTCAACCACCAGAAAGGGTATTTTTAAAGGGCTTGTCACAGGCACATTTTTTTATCCTACAAAAGGATAAAAAACACAAACAAAAAAACTTTTAAAAACACAAAAAAGCTTTGAGACCAATGCCTCATTAATGCCTTTCAAAACCATCGCATCCAAGCGTGTTCCAAAA
>JAODAL010022145.1:0-65407 GCA_025379985.1 Phyllomedusa bahiana | reverse complement strand
CCCCAATTTTTAAAAGGGGATCCCGGGAAGGTAAACCCCAGGAAAAGAAAGGAAAAATCAAAAACAAACCCAAACCCGTTTCCAAAAATATAAAAAAGTTTAAAAAGGCCCCCAAAGCTATGATTGAGGGCACATTTTTGCTTGTTTTTCTTCAGTATTTCCACATTTGTTTGTATCTGATGGTTTAAGATGATGGAAAAAATGTCTACATATTTTTTTAAGGATGTTGGATTTGCTTCTTATTTTTTCCAAAAAAGTCGGGATTTCCAGATTGAAAAATGGGTGTCTTCAAAATTTTTTGCTATTGTCAATTGTGTTGCCTTGAAATTTTCCCTTCCTTTTTTTTAATGGCTTTTTGTCGGGGCCTGGGCAGGGGCTTGCGGGGGGAAAAGAGTCGGGCGCAGTGATCTGCGACCCCCTCCTGTTTGACAGTTGTGGGGCTTTTTGGGGGGACAGAGGTCCAGCCATTCCTCCCCGGGGGGTGCCCGCACCGGGCCCAATTTGGGAAGGGCCCCGGGGCCCGCTTTTCCAATCAGCTAAAAAGGGGGGGGGTTTACCCGGGGGAATCCCTTTAAAAACCCCCCCTGCTAGTGAGTGTGGGCCTGTGTTTTTTTTCCCGGGGCCTCCCCTTTTTCTGTGCTTTGTTTGTTCCCCCTTTTCCCTGTGTCCCTGCACCCGGTTTGGGTTTCTTCCTCGGTTTGGTCTTTTGTTTTTTACCTCCCCTCCCTTTTGGGCCCTTTTTTGACCCTGGTTGGGTTTACGTTTTTCCCTCGGGTTTTTCGATTTGGGTTTTAACTTTCCCCTTTTTTGGTATTGCCCCCGGAATGTCTGACTTTTCCCCCTTCTACTCGGGCCCCAGCACTTTGGGGCAGGCAGGGGACCGTTGCCCCGTTGCCGGTTTGCCCCCCTGGGGCAGCACGTCAAGTAGGAGGGACAGGGGCCCGGGGGTTTCCCAAAGCCCGGGCTCCTGTATCCTCCTTGACGGGGGACAGGAGTCTCAATAAAGGTTTTTTTTTCCCAAGGGTATTTTTTTTTTTTTTTGGGGAGTGTGGGGGAAAACCCGGGTTTCCCTTTTAAAAAACCCCCCACGAAACCCAAAAGGGGGGGAACATAAAAGGGTCCTTGTCTATGCTTTGATCTGAACCCAGGACCCCAATGATACATGGTATCACTGCGGACCACTGAGCCACCAAGTAGGGGTGATTAGTTCTTTAGTTTTGTGCCAGCCAGTAAGTACAGCAGCAAACACACTGTGGCCCCCCAAGGACTTAGGTCAATCCACCATGTATGAAGGGCACTGTGATAATGAGAACTAGGTAACAGTGGGAACCTGCTGTATTTTACAGAAGCATATTGAGGATGAAACTCTGCAACAAACAAAAATGGCGAACCGGCGCACGTGGATTATAAGTAAATGCCAATGATGAAGGCTGGTATATAGAAAACTTCTGAATTTTATTTCTAAAATAGTAAGGATATTATCCTAAACTGATTAAAAACATATATAGACCTAACATGTTTCTCGTTCCAATTTAACCCCTTCATCAGATGGTAATATAAAACTTTTTTCCACATCTCATTAATAACACAAAGTATGTCCAATAGGTTCTTGATTACGTCAATCACTTATTACAACAAAATCTCATTGGATCATAAAACTTTAAATCAAAGAAAACATAAAATTAACTCTCCAAGTGCTTAAAAAAAAAAAAAAAACAACAACAACTACTACGCCGACTATGCCACCTCCCAGAGGATCACCACCCCATCCCCTGATGATGCAGTAATCACGGGATGACTTTTTGCATAATCTAAAAAACAAGGTCTCTCAGCAGCACAGAGGATATCAGGAGATGGGTGTGGTGCCGACAAAAATATCATCTTACGCGTAAGAATTCATTCGTAATTTATGTTTTAGAATGTGTGTGCCGACAACAGTATGTTGGTCGAGCTACCTGCCCACTTCACATTAGGCTAAATGGCCATCGTGCCTGCGTAAAGAGGGGAGATTTAAAACAGAGTGTGGCTCGCCACGGTAAGGAATTCCGGCAACAAGAATTTACTGTTTTAAAAATAACCCCGATAGATTTTATTCCTGACAATTGTCCAAATAGATTCCAAACACTCAAAAAATGTGAGATGTTTTGGATCTATAGACTCCAAACATTATATCCTAGAGGTTTGAATGATGCCACTGAATTAATACGTTGAATTTACAAAAAAAACTTCAATTTTATGATTTGTTGATAAATAGATGCACTCTGAACACGTGTCACATATTTCATTATATAGAGTTCATTTATTTAACTATTAAATAGGATTAATAAACAACAAAAAATATGAAATAGATTGTATAGGGGAAAAATGTATGATGTATTTTATTTATTCAAGGTTTCCCTTTTTTTTTTTTTTTTTTTTTGGTTGTGTCGCCTCTTGGAGGATCACCACACCCATCTCCTGATATCCTCTGTGCTGCTGAGAGACCTTGTTTTTTAGATTATGCAACAGTCATCCTGTCCAAACCCTGCACTCATCGGGGATGGTTTTGGTGATCCTCTGCGAGGTGGAAATAGTCGGAGTAGTATTTTTTTTTTTTTAGCACTTGGAGATTTAAAGGGGTTTTTCTTTACAAAGATCATTTCTCAGAATATGGGGACAGTAAAAAATAAGCACTTTTGTAATTGGGTTGCATTACCTCTGTCACTTTGTTTAGCAGATATCAGCTTCTCTGTAAATCTGTATTCTGTTTCTGCTGTTGCTCTGTTGCTGGTCGGAACGCCCCCAGGTCGATTCCCTAGACAAGCCCCCTACACTGTGATTGGCTGGCTGACATTTCATTCAGCCTGTTGGGATATGCCCCTGGGACAGGAAACGCCCCGCCACGCCCCCCTGCGCTGTGATTGGCTGTCTGCATACTCTGTATTTACTCCCCTCTGAGCTGTTAAAATTGATAGTGAAACCAAGGTCTGCTGGCTCTATGTACATCTCCCAGCTCTATAGTGATGATCTGGGCAATGACTGGCTGTTTAAAGGGCTTTTGCCAAGAGGTTGTTTCACCTCCTCACAGGTCCAGTCCTTAAGCTGCTACTTTGAAAAGTAGAAAAATATTGCTGAAAGATGATGCACAATATCAAAGCAAGTGGTTCGCACTAAGTAATCGCTATTCACTTGATCTAATGTTGTTGACTGTCCAGCACCTCCATCTTGCGATTGAGAGAACACGTGGTGATATCGTACAATGTGAACAGAGTTTCAAAGCAACTCAACGTGAAGCGTTTGAGGAAGTTACTAAACAGATTAATGAAAATATTGCTAAACTACGGGAACAAATAATGTCAATTAAGATCAGAAAGTTCGAACGAGATACAAGGGATTATGCCCAGAACAAAGTTTATTCGTGGGCTAAGGAAAGAACTTTCACACGTAGAACACGCTATAATGATAAATCCACATCTGATATTACTTCATCTGAAGCGGTAATCGACCGGACAAAAACAAATGACCCCTTCGTTCTACTAAAAAGAAGGGCCCCGCAAACCTTTTTTAAAGGAGGCGACCCGACCCCGAGACCACAAGTGGCGAAAACCAAAACGAACAAAAACCAGCCGAAAGCACCAACCAAACGGAACATAAAGAAGAAAATATAAATAATTTGATTGTGAACATCTTTTCTAAGACTCTTACACCTATTCAGTCAACGTTCTTAATAAAGGTTTGAATTTTGTCCCCTCCAAGGAGTATTTCTCTCTTTGATTTTGAGACAAGCTTTTATAAGTTTTGCCCGAGGAATCGGGTTTGAGGATGTACTTCGGGAGGGATAATCGATCTAGTAATGTACCTGACGGGACTAAGGAAGAAAAAGCCAAATTCGACCCTGAGGGTCAAGCATTATGCTTGAACCCTTTTCCCAACAACTTGTTAGGCAGGGGGTTTTTCAAAAAAATGGAAACAAAATAATCCACATCATAATAATTTTACAAGGATTGAGAGGGAAGCGCTACAGAAATTCAGAATGATGAGAACATTATTCTGAAGAAAGCCGAAAAGGGGTGGATCCATCGTCCTTATGGATAAGATTAATTACATTAATGAGGCAGAAAGACACTAGGAGAAGAAGGGGTCTATGAAAAATTTAAGGAAGATCCAAAACAGCTCAGGTCAAAGGATTGATCGATGGAGTGTTAACAGAGGCGGCGATGCAAGGTCTAATTGATCTAGCACCTAAAAAAATTGCTCACTGTTGGGGTCCCCCCACCCTCTGCTTTATTTAGTCCCTAAAATTCACAAATCCCTTACTGAGCCACCGGGCGCCGCCCGATATTTTTCGGGGATTGGGTCGGTATTTCAACAGTAGCCGTTTACATTGATAGCTATCTGCAGGGAATCGCAGAGATCTCCCCCGCTGCCTTAAGGACACTAATGATTTTTTAATCAAATTGAGAAAATCGACATGTCTGAAGTCACTTTTATGTGTACCTTGGACGTCAAAAGTTTATTACATGTACCCCACATGAAAAAGGTATACAAGCTATTAAGAACAAACTTATATGTGATGCCAAGTCTCTCGAACAGATTTATCTGTTTTCTGCTCGAGTTACTGGCATTATCCTCACGAAAAATTATTTTCGTTTTGGACAGGTTTTCTATTGGCAAGGGCAGGGGTTTCGATGGGTTTCTCCCGTCGCGCCCTGCCTTGCCAATATTTTCATGGAATCTTTCGAGGTTTTGCATGTTAGCAAATCCTTGGAGCTGTCACATAGTTTTGTGGAAAAGCGTTATGTGGACGATGTCTGCATGTTTTGGAGAGGCAGTGAGGAATGAGCTGGATGATTTCATGCGGTTACAATGCGGCACATGCCCAGATTGCATTCACTCTTGAAAAAGATATGTGAAACTATACACTTCTTAGATGTTACTGTTAAGAAGGAAGGTGCTAATATATCTACCACACTATATTCTAAGGAGATAGACAAAAATAACTTACTTGATAGTCGTAGTCAACATGCCCCCTTGTTTATTAATGCATCCCTAAAGGTCAGTTCCTCAGGGCTCGCCAAATTTGTTCCTCTTATGAGAATTTTTCAACAACAAAAGAGAAGCTTATCCAGAAGTTCACTGCAAGGGGGTTACTCTGAAGAGATAGTTTCTAAAATAGGAGAAGAGGTGGGCCCTATCACACAATGAAGCGCGGGCTCCCAAACCTAGAGAAAGGATCATAGATGCGGATCATTTCAGTGTATGATTCCCATGCTTAACCTAGTTAGGAGAACTATTAGGAAATACTGGCAATTTTCTGCAAAAAGATCAAAAAATGGCCACTTATTTAAAACCTATCCTAAAGTTTATTTATCAGAAAGGTAAATCTATCGGAATTTCGTTGTACATTCAGACCTTAAAAAGAAAATCAGTCGCCAAACCCAAATTTTTTCAGAAATCAGAGAAAGGGGTTTCTTACCCCCGCCCGGCTTGTCACAATTGCAATGGGATCATAAAGGTGATTCTATTGCACATCCATCACAAGGTACTCCCGGTCCCTATCCGTGGCTTCTTCACATGCACTACCAGCAATGTTATATATCTACTCAAATGCCCATGCGGCAAATGTTATGTTGGGCCCGACATCACGTATGAACGTGTCAGGCTCAAAAGAACATAGATCTCTAATTCGTTTGTATAAGTCCCGATGGAAAAAAATCCCGTGAGGCTGAGTTGATGGCTCAGGACAACAACAAAACAAAAAAAGTTTGGTAAACGGGCGTCGCTAGACATTTCTTTGAGAACTCACACAATGTATCCCGACTTGCGCTGGTGCGTGTTGGAGGAGGTCACGGGTAGTGCCCAGTTTAGAATTAATCTGCGATTGTTGCAGCGTGAAGTATTCTGGATCAATAGATTGGATGCTTTAGCTCCCAAAAAGGGGTTAATGAAACGTGCCTGTGGAAGGTATTCTTATGATTATAATGTTGCAATTTACTGTCCTCCATATGTGGATTCTATCTTAGAACAGTTTATATTGGGATTAACATGGAATATGTAATATGTACATGCCTTTTACTGCTGTTGAATAGAATCGTTTTGTACTAGATAGTATGTTAACTTTTAAGTGAGTATATTAAGGCTACATGAGTGTAGATGTCTTGTTTTTGCATAGTAGGGGGTTTAATTACCCTCACCTGCATTCAGGAGTACAATTTGATAGCCCTAGTAGGATCCTGCTCACCCCCTTGAGAAAGGGGGGTGGTTTATCCCCCCAAACGTCGTGTGGGGGTTTCTTATGGAGGACATCTAAAAACCCGGGTGCTCCTATGATCTCTGTTGAAAGGCATCGAAATCAGTAGTTTCCTTTGGCGGAAACCTGCCGACCTGTTCGGAACATTTAACCTCATCGAGGATTCCAGGTTACATTTTCCTGAACTTTTTGTGTGCTTATATGAGAAGTATATAAAATTTCAGCCAACGCTTTATTATGGCAATTTTTGGTGAAGATTGCTTTATAATATAAAAAGAATAAAAAATCCATAAAAAGCAAAGAGAACATTTGTGGTTTACGGCATATTGTTCTAATGCAGTACTTTTTCATGCAGGGGGGGTCCTGCTAATGCCGTACATGTAACCTGGGTGGTTTAGTGCTATACTTTCGCTTGAAACCTCCCAGAGGATCACCACACCCATCCCCCGATGAGTGCAGTAATCACAGGATGACTGTTGCATAATCTAAAAAACAAGGTCTCTCAGCAGCACAGAGGATATCAGGAGATGGGTGTGGTGCCGACAAAAATATCATCTTACGCGTAAGAATTCATTCGTAATTTATGTTTTAGAATGTGTGTGCCGACAACAGTATGTTGGTAGAACTACCTGCCCACTTCACGTCAGGCTAAATGGCGATCGTGCCTGCGTAAAGAGGGGAGATGTAAAACAGAGTGTGGCTCGCCACTGTAAGGAATTCCGGCAACAAGAATTTACTGTTTTAAAAATAACCCTGATAGTTTTTATTCCTGACAATTGTCCAAATAGATTCCAAACACTCAAAAAATGTGAGATGTTTTGGATCTATAGACTCCAAACATTATATCCTAGAGGTTTGAATGATGCCACTGAATTAATACGTTGAATTTACAAAAAAACTTCAATTTTATGATTTGTTGATAAATAGATGCACTCTGAACACGTGTCACATATTTCATTATATAGAGTTCATTTATTTAACTAAGTTAAATAGGATTAATAACAAAAAAAAATTTGATAATATATTTTATTTTGGAAATGTATGTTTTATTTTTTGTTTTAAAGGTTTCCCTTTTTTTTTTTTTTTGGTTGTGTCGCCTCTTGGAGGATCACCACACCCATCTCCTGATATCCTCTGTGCTGCTGAGAGACCTTGTTTTTTAGATTATGCAACAGTCATCCTGTGACCACTGCACTCATCGGGGGATGGGTGTGGTGATCCTCTGCGAGGTGGCATAGTCGGAGTAGTATTTTTTTTTTTTTTAGAACTTGGAGAGTTAAAGGGGTTTTATCTTTACAAAGATCATTTCTCAGAATATGGGGACAGTAAAAATAAGCACTTTTGTAATTGGGTTGCATTACCTCTGTCACTTTGTTTAGCAGATATCAGCTTCTCTGTAAATCTGTATTCTGTTTCTGCTGTTGCTCTGTTGCTGGTCGGAACGCCCCCTGGTCGATTCCCTAGACATGCCCCCTACACTGTGATTGGCTGGCTGACATTTCATTCAGCCTGTTGGGATATGCCCCTAGACAGGAAACGCCCCGACCACGCCCCCTGCGCTGTGATTGGCTGTCTGCATACTCTGTATTTACTCCCCTCTGAGCTGTTAAAATTGATAGTGAAACCAAGGTCTGCTGGCTCTATGTACATCTCCCAGCTCTATAGTGATGATCTGGGCAATGACTGGCTGTTTAAAGGGCTTTTGCCAAGAGGTTGTTTCACCTCCTCACAGGTCCAGTCCTTAAGCTGCTACTTTGAAAAGAGGGCGTTCTGTTTCCCAGATCGAATGCAAGCCCCGCCTCCTTATGACATCATCATCTGTAGTGTATAACATAAGGATTCAACACTGTGTCTGCATAAGCTGCTTGTATAGTGCAGTGCTTAGCTGATCCACTCTGCAAGATAAAGGTTAGGAGTTCAAGTCCATCAGTATTTTTTTTTCTTTTTTTCTTTTATAAATTGTACACATGTAAAGATATGAAAATATATGTGTAGACATCTATAATTGTATTCATATACACACACAAAGCTCCCCTATATAGTGTCCCATTGTCACAGTAGTCACACCAAGCACTTCCAACATATATGATACAATGCATATATTCTGGGGGATGAGACATGATATAGGGGAGCTATGTATGTGTATATATATCATTATAGAGACTGACAAATATATTTTAGGTCTCTCTACATATGTGTAGAATTTAGGAGGGGGGGGGGGAATATACTCTGTGAGGGGACTAGAACTCCAAACCTCTTCGTTGTAAAAGCAATACTCTATCACTGCTCTACCACTGCACCAACAGCCCAAGTTAGTTACAAGCTGAGCAGGACCTTCTCTCAAAGCTGATTTACTTCTCCCCCCCATTATTTTCACTCACATGTCACTGACAGGAAGCAGAGATCTGAACTTGAAGCTGACATTTGTCCTTGTAGTTGAGTAAAGGTATCTGCCTGTTGTCAGTACAATTTGGGTGAACACCACTAGAAGTTAAAGCTGCTGGCTTTCAGCGTAATTTGTGTGTAAACTAAGCCATATGACAGGTGCTTGCTGGTGTTTGGAGCCTCAAGGCTGCAGACATAAGAAGCATGCAGGAGGCTACAGAGCTGTTATATCCAGACAACCTTCTGCATCCCCTGCTTCATACAAAATGATGATGTCACAGTTCTTCAGTGGGGGAGACACGCCTGCTGAGAGGAGAGACACGCCCCTGGATTTCAAACTCAATCTGAGAAAATTAGCTGAACAGCCCAAACAGCTCAAACGATAACACCCCTTTAATTTTATGATGTCTTTGATTGACAGTTTTCTGATCCAATGAGATTTTGTTGTTAATGAAGTGGATGATGTAATCAAGAACCTATTGGGACATACTTTGTGTTATTAATGAGATGTGGAAAAAAGTTTTATATTACCTCTGATGAAGCGCTAGGTCTATATTTGTTTTTAATCAGTTTAGGATAAAATCCTTACTGTTTTAGAAATAAAATTCAGAAGTTTTCTATATACCAGTCTTCATCATTGGCATTTATTTATAATCCATGTGCGCCGGTTTGCCATTTTTGTTTGTTACATGCTTCCTATCCAGCAGTCTAGGATCGCTGGAAAGAACCGTGGCTGCCGAGAGAAGGATTAAATCCCATACATGTTTATGATTGTTGTGCCTCTACAATACGAGCACAACCACTTCAGGTGAGAATCTCCACCTTTTTTAATATATTTGAGACGTATTTCACTACTGTGCGCCCCCTTGTCTTTTTTCATTTTTGGCTAGAGGATGAAACTCTTACGCAGAGGCCAAGATCAGGGATAATTCCAGTCCTGTATGTGGAAGTGACCTAAGTAAAACAAAAGGAGGCGGGATCCTTCTATCACCTCATTGCTCCTTTGTTGTAGGCCTAGGACTGCCATATAAGAAGACCTATTGGACCCATACAAAAGCCAGAGCCTAATAAGGTGCTTTACAGTGTTTTATTGCATCCAGGATGTGCTTGGAACTAGTGAGGTATGTTCACATGGTGTATTATTTACCCTACATACTGGTGCGGTGTAAACGTGTTAGTTGCGCTGTTAAAATTACATGTAATTTCAACGCTAAAATGGTGCATAGTGGCCCGAGGAAGATCTCAGCCTCCTATACGTTACTATTTTATGGCACTTTTACATCTGAAAGGATTGACATGTTAATTATTTTCAGGCGTGCGCAAAAATACAAGAGTAAAATAGGTGTCATCTGAATGAGAGCACATATTTTACATTGCAGTCTATGAGAGGTTTACTTGTCTTGGGCATATTTTGGCAAGTTTTTCAGTGCAAAATATGCTGTGTGAACATAACCTTACAGGAGCCTTAGGCTATGTTCACACGATGTACTGTGGCGAGTACAGTACATTGTGTCTTTCGGGAGCTCGCACAGATACACGTGTACCCCCGCATCGTGGGGGGGCCGGCAGCCCACTGGCCCCATTGACATTCATTACTTGCGGCGCATATTCGCCGCAAGTAATTGACATGTCAATTATCTCCCCACGCATACAATATGATCGTATTTTACGAGCGGGGAGAGGAGTCGTAATCCATAGTTCTCTATGGGAACTATGGAGAACTCGTATTAGAGCGCGAATACACGGCGAAAATACCCATTGTGAACATACCCTTACGTCGATAAGGTCATTTGACTGAAATAACCTATGGTGGTGTGAACTCTACTACGATTATGTTTTGGAACATTGGAATTTACCAAGATTAATTTGAAAACAATCTTCTTTAGACTTTTTGGGTGAATTATAGTAAATTTGTTGCTATGTTTGAAGTGCTATTAAGTTTGGATATACAAAACTACTTATGTTTTCAATTAACACTCTTCTATAAAAACAGGAAGTGTGGATATACAAGCTATTGTGTTTTATTACAGACAGAATACACTTCCATACAGAAGTTTTGCAGCATATTATAACTGTGATCAAGTGACCAAATGGTCAAGTCCCCTAGCAGAGCTAAGAAAAGTGTATAAAGATATTAATAAAATATTAGGGGGGGGGTGGGAGAGGGAGAGGAAAGAAAAAAAATTTCCAACTGAAAATGTTTTGTTTTCATGTTAATTTCACCTCCCAAAATTGGAATAAAAGTAATCAACAGTTGTATGTGTCACGGGCAACGGTAGTGCATCCTCTGGACCACCACAAGCGATGGTGTAAGCCACGGCAGGGAGCGGAATGTAAGTAGGTCTCGGTTTTCACCAGAGCCCGCCGCAAAGCGGGATGGACTTGCTGCGGCGAGAGTCTACCAGGTCGCGGCCGGGTAAGTGAACAGGGGCCCAGCCAGCAGAGCGAGTGCGCCCGCTGCTCGAGATGCGGGCAGCGGCACCGCTAGACGGAGGGGCACGGGGTACTCGTGACAGTATGTATCCATAAAAATGGTTCTCAGCTCCCCATGACAACACAAGAGCAAATGATTTTGTTTTTAGTTTTAAAAAAAATATTTTAATCTGGTGTATTCATACGTAGCAGCAAAATTGATATTAACGTTATTAATTCTAAATGAAAAAAACAAAACAAAAAAACACAAAAAATTACAGTTTTGCTGTTTTTTTCCTGAAAAAAATATTCGAAACATTTTTTTTAATTATTTAATTGTACCCACAAAAATTTTGCCTTATACAAACACAACTTATCCTGACAAAAGCCCCGTACAGCTGTCATGAAAAGATAAAGAATTATTGCTCTTGAAAGGCATAGATAAAAATATGAAAAAAGTCTGTGAGACATAAACGTCAAAATAGCTGCATCCTTATAGGGTTAAACAATTGTTTAATGGGCAATGTCGATATTTATGACCAGTTAATTAACATGATTTTTTCTGAACATAAATTCCTAAAGGATTTGTCCCCAAACATGACATCATGTTTACTGATTACATGATATGTAGCCAATCACTAGCCTCAGTGGTCATGTGCCATTTATACAGGAAGAGAGCTTTGAGGCTACTTATTGGCTGCCGAATCAAATGACCAAAGAAAATTATGTCACTGATGGGGAACAACAGGAATGGAGCCAGCTTGAGAGGTGGGTTGAATTTTTTTTTTTTTTCAGACTACTGGACAATCTGTTTAATGACCCATCTAAGCACATTGTACATCATTAACTTCACTGAAAATGCAACAAAAAGTGCATCATGGAGCTTGATACATGTGAACCAATGAGGCTTAAATTCAGGCTCAGACTGGCCCACAGGGAAACAGGGGTAGACTCTGGTGGGACCTTGGGCATGGTGGGCTACTTTTCAGAGAGAAAGGCAGAGGAAGAGAGGAAGAAGAAGAGAGGCATGTACAGTAGGTGTAGGGTGAGTCCCAAGAATCAACTCTACTGGTGGGCCTCCAGAATCAACTTAAAGGGGTTTTGCCACGATCTAATGTTGACGTGGGATCCTCCAAAATGGGTATTTAAAGGGGTTTTGCCACAATCTCATTTCATACCTCCTGCATCCAGCTCTTCAGCACTGTGTGCTCAGAACGGGGCGTGTGTGATTTGTTTGAATTGCATATCATGTGACCCAGCAGGATGACATCACCAGGTCTTTCCTCTCTGTAGTCACAGAAAGGTCTGTTTATTTACAGAGGTGCAAGTAGCTACACTGTAGCATAGAGGTATTGATTTTTACCTCCCGACACAAGGGTCCTAGGTTCCAAATCCCTGCAGGAACCAATCCTGTGGATTTTTTTTCCTCTTTTCTTTATCAATGCACGACCTCATTGAGGTTTCTTTTTTAATTTATTTGCACTGTTTGACTAATTAATAAGGAGCACAGAGGATGGGAGCAGAATGACAGCACCTGGGGTTTGAACACTCAGTAGCTGCCTGAGAGGAGAAGTGATGTCTGGGCATGTGCGACCAGGACTGAGGAGCTCTCAGCCCAAGTCATATCCCCTGGAGACAAGCTGTAAACAATGGCTCACTAAAAGGGCAGCTAAAACAAAAACGGTCCAGAATTTTAAATAACAATGAATGGTGAAAATGTTTATTATTTAATTTGCAAGCTTCCCACGTCAATTTTACTTCGTGGCAAAAACCCCTTTAATCATTTTTCTAAATATATGTCATCAAAAAAAGTGAAGCCTCTGAGAGCTACAGCCTGACTTATATGCCCTTTGTTTCCTGACAGTTTACATTAGACACGACCAGGAGCTGACAGGAGCTGATCTGGCCGCGCTTGCGTTGTTTGCACTTCTTATCTGATGGCAGGGAAGATAAACGAGCTTTGAAGGGACTGGGGAGAAAGATCTTGTATCTTTTGTATAGAGAATCCACTGGTTGTAATGTAATTATCTGAGTAAACATGCAGATGCTCCCTAGCTCTCTGCTCAGCCCCCCTCCTCTTTCTCCTGCAGCCTTTGTGAAGAAATGAAAGAAGGCTTCCTGCTCGGAGCTTATCTTCTCTCCTAAGCAAATAAGAGGAAGAAATAAAACGCACAATACAGTTCTCCTCTGTGGATTAGCAAAACAATGTTTGCTCAACTACACAGACTGAGTAACAGGAATGTGCATGGGAGGTGGAGCGATGAAATCACAGAGGAGGTACTTGTTTTTTTATACACATAAACACAACACCCCTTTTTTCAGGCCTCAAGAGGGGAGTATCAACTTGTTAGGTAAGGAACTCACTTCTTGGCAAAACCCCTTTAACTAATGAGTCCTAAAGATCAACTCTAATTGTGGGCCACAACAATTAACTCTATTGGTTGAACCCAAGAATCAACTCCACTGATGGAACCTAAAAGTCAGCTCCACCGGTGGGCCTCATGAATCAACTCTACTGGTTGGCCCCAAGAATCAATTCCACTGGTTAGTGCCAGGCACCCCATCTGTTTAAATGACATACTAAGCTTTACTTCATTGGTAAAATATGAATTACTGTAGTTAAGGCACAGGTCCTCCTATGCTCTTTACGTTCTATAGAACTCTTAGAATTTTGGACCCAGTTCAACATTTTGGTTATATCAATAGTTATGGCTTTGCGGGCTTCAAACAATATCATAATCAGTATTCTCAAAGTCGTAGATTTTACTTATTTGCTAGGAAAGCAAACCCCAATGAGCTTATTCATAGCCAAGCACTAAAGCCCAGTAAAATCAGATGTACAGCAGTCTGTTGGGATGCAGCTCTCAGCCTTTCACTAATAGGAAAAGGGTCCCATAGGTGGAGCTGCCATAGGATAGACTTATTCTTGAAGGAAATTCGAAAAAGATTTGTTTGAGGCCAATTTACCTAAATGTGTTTCTCATTTGCTATTGTTTACATTTCTTGCACATGGTCAATATCTGGAGAGCCGTGAACCTCCGACTGTACGGTATTGGAAAGGTTAATGAGAAGAATCCAATGGTCTCTGCAGATTTTGCTTTTTCTATGTAGAATCAATGAAATAATGAATGTCTCAGCTGCCTCCGTATAATTGGTTCCAAGCCTGAAAGGCTTTTTTAAACAAAATTACCTTTTATTTTCTTAAGAATCACTAACCTTTTACAAGCTGATTAGTTAAAAAAAAAATCCTAATTAAAAAACGCGTTTATTACTTTTTTTATGGGCATAAATGTTCAATTTACATAATGATTTAAAAAAATCGTCTTTTTCAATGATAAAATGGAATCTTAATCAGCGAGACAAAGTTCATCGGTGTTAAAGTGCGAAACATTTTGCTAATTTCTATATTAAAAAAGATTTTTTTTTCGTCCAAATAATTATTTTATCTGAAGAAAGATCAATTCTGTTAGTGCAGTATTATTTTTTTTTTACTATCCTCATTGGTGTCAGAGGCTACCCAGGGTGAGACGATATATCACAGAAGGCTACATTTATTGGCCCTCATCGCAGCTGGTTAGGGCAGTGTTTTATTTTGAGCAGGTTTTACGACTTCCATTCTTTTAAAATATAATCCAGCCTACGGCATCTGCTTTGAAGGGGTTGTCTCACAAAGGGGACCCCTTAGCTGATAGAAGTCGGCATAGCAATCTACTGAATGCTGCTGTGTCTTCTCAAATGTAGTATTAAAAGCTGATCATTCAAATGAATGGCCACCATGTGAAAAATGGATGGGCAAGGTCCTCCACAATAAGAGGGCTCTTGTTCTTATACAGGAACAGTAACCAAAGTCAGCATCCCATACATGCAGTATCTCACAAAAGTGAGTACACCCCTCAGGTTTTTGTAAATATTGTATTATATCTTTGATACAATGTAAAATAGTCGGTGTACAGGTGTATAACAGTGTAAATTTGGTGTGCCCTCAAAACAACTCAACACACAGCCATCAATGTCTAAACCATTGGTAACAAAAGTGTGTATACCCCTAAGTGACAACAAAAAAGAATACACCTAAGTGTAAATGGACAAATTGTGCCCAAAATGTCAATATTTTCTGTGGCCACCATTATTTTCCAGCTCTGTTGGGACTCTCTTGGGCATGAAGGTCACTAGAGCTTCACAGGTTGCAGCCACTGGGATCTTCTTCCCTCCTCCATGATGACATTATGGAGCTGGTGTATGTTAGAGACCTTGCGCTCCTCCACCTTCTGTTTGAAGATGCCCCACAGATGCTCAATAGTGTTTAGGTCTGGAGACATGCTTGGCCAGTCCAGCACCTTTACCCTCATTTTCTTTAGCAAGGCAGTGGTCATCTTGAAGGTGTTTATGGGGTTGTTATCATTATTGTTATTGTTATAGTTATGTCATAGTACATGTTGACATTCATGGTTCCTGCAATGAACTGTAGCTCCCCACAACTAGCAGCCCTCATGCACTCCCTCCACCATGCTTGACTATAGGCAAAACACACTTGTCTTTGTACCCTTCACATGGTTGCCACCATACACACTTGAAACCATCTGAACCAAATAAGCTTATCCTGGTCTCATTAGACCATGGGATATGGTTCCAGCAATCCATGCCCTTAGTCTGCTTGTCTTCAGCAAACTGTCTTTTGTGCATCATCTTTAGAAGAGGCTTTCTTCTGGGACAACAGCCATACAGACCAATTGGATGCAATGTGCGGCATATTGTCTAAGCACTGACAGGCTGACCACCCACCCCTGTAACCTCTGCAACAATGCTGGCAGCACTCATCTCTGGATATGATGTTAAGCTTGTGCCATCAACTAACTTGGTCAACCATGTCGAGGCCTGTTCTGAGTGGAACCTTTCTTGTTAAACCACTGTATGTTTTTGTCCACCATGCTGCAGCTCAGTTTCAGGGTGTTGTCAATCTTCTTATAGCCTAGGCCATCTTTATGTAGAGCAATAATTATGTTTCTCTGATCCTCAGACAGTTCTTTGCCATGAGGTGCCATGCTGAACTACTAGTGACCAGTATGAAAGAGTGTGAGAGCGATAACACCAAATTTAACACAACTGCTCCCCATTCATACCTGAGACCTTGTAACACTAGTGAGTCACATGACACCGTGGTGAGATAATGGCAAATTGGACACAATTTGTCCATTTTCACTTAGGGGTGAACTCACTATTATGGTCACTTTTGTTATCACTTAGGTGTGTACTCACTTTTGCTGCCAGCAGTTTAGACATTGATTGTAGAGATATTTTGAGGACACACCAAATGTGCACTGTTATGCAAGCTGTACACCGACTACTTTATATTGTATCAAAGTGTCTTATCTTCAGTGTTGTCCCATGAAAATATACACTCACCGGCCACTTTTTAGGTACACCTGCTAGAAAACGGGTTGGACCCCTTTTGCCTTCAGTAGTGCTCAATTCTTCGTGGCTAGATTCAACAAGGTGTTGTAACGATGCTCAATTGGTACCAAGGGGCCCAAAGAGTGCCAAGAAAATATTTCCCACACCATGTACCACACACACTGAACCGTACATGTACATGCCAGGATGGATCCATGCTTAGTTGTAGCCCCCACAATTTGCACCCTAGCACTCCTTTCCAGCCATGCATGGACTAATCAGAACACACTGTTCTTTCACCCTTCACATGTTGCCACCATACACGACTTGACAACATCTGAAGCCAAATAAGCTTTCCTGGTCTCATTAGTGACCATGGATATGGTCCAGCATCCGCCTAGTGCTTGTCTTCAGCAAACTGTCTTTGTGCCATCATCTTTAAAGAGCTTTCTCTGGCACAGCTACAGACCAATGGATGCATGTGCGGCTATTGTCTAAGCACTGACCATGGCTGTACCACCCACCCCTGTAACTTGCACAATGCTGGCAGCATCACTCTGGATATGCCTTTAAGCTTGTGCCATCAACTACTTGTCAACCATTCGAGCCTTTTGAGTGAACCTTCTTGTTACAACACTGTATGTTTTGTCCCAGCGCACTCATTCAGGGTTTGTCAACTTCTATAGCCTAGGCATCTTTATGTAGCAATAATTATGTTTCTCTGATCCTCTGTACAGTTCTTGCCAGAGGTGTCATGCTGAACTACTAGTCCCAGTATGAAAGAGTGTCTGAAGCGATAACACCAAATTTAACACAAGCTCCCCATTCATACCTGGACCTTTTAACACAGTGACACATGACCCTAGAGAATGCAAATGGACACAAATTGTCCATTTTCACTTAGGGTGTACTCACTATATGTCTTTGTATCATGGTAGTTGTGACCACTTTGCTGCCAGCTAAATGCACTTGAGTTGGCAGATATTTGAGCGTACACCAAATTGCATGTTATCAAGCTGTACATCCGACAGCTTTAATTATCAAAGTGTCTTATCTTCAGTGTTGTCCCATGAAAATATATAATACAATATTTACTAAACTGTGAGGGGTGTACTCACTTTTGTGAGATACTCTATGTAGGCCCTAATAGAGCATATGATGATGTTTGACTTGATAGTGCAAGCCTGTAATAACTTCAACCCCACTAGCAAAATTATAATTGCATAAAAAAAAATAAATAATAAAAAAAAAATTTATGGTAATGTAATGTTATTTGTGGTTCCACATCTCTGTTTGCTATCACCAAAATTCAAGCTTTATCAGATAGTGTTCAGCAATGGTTCAACTTGTGAAAAAACTCAAGTTCAGGACTTACTAAACCCAATTTTTTTGTCTATGCTTAACCCTAACACAAACCGTAACCACAACCCCTATTGGGCTTAGTTTTTTTTAACAAGTTTTCAAAGGGTGTTCCCACCTTAAACTTTGATGGCATATTAATAGGATATACCAGGAAGGTGTGATAGTTGCAGGTCCCACTTATGGGACCCGTACCTATTTCGGGAATAAGCCCCTAAATGTCTTCATACAGAATGGAGAGCTCGTCATACTTGCACATGACTATCTACTCTGTTCTATGGGTGTTTTGAGTACAGCCGAACACTCCATGCATCTGTACTGGGAACTTCATAGAACATAATGCAGAGTACAGACCAACAAAAATGACTCTATGTCCTAAACAAAAACTTTTGGGGAACTATTACTGAGATAGATGTGGAAGGGAAGATCTCTCCTTAAGGAGAGCACCGAACGAACGAGATAGATGTGGAACCCAAAGGTGGTACACACGACTATCAATCTTTGATGGTGTATCTAATCCATATTTTATGGTGTGAACCAGGGGCGTCGCTAGGCAGTATCATTCGGGGCAGAAGCCCCGGATGTAAAGCCTTCTGCCCCGAATAATTAGTCTCCTCACTCTCTCTGCTCGCTGCAATGAGAAGCTCCGCCCACCACCAGAGCCTCAGCACTCTCAGAGAGCAGTGAGAGCAGCCCCTTCTCCTCTTATGTGCTCCCTGCACAGCCCTCCGCCGGAGCTACAGCACCTACAGCAAGGTTCCCTGCCGGCTCCTACAGCAGATCGTCGGCCCCATCACTATGGAAACCAGAACGAGCTTCTGGTTTCCTCAAGTCTTCCAGAGCTGCCTAAACAGCCCAGGAGCTTCTAGGACCCCAGTGACCCTGCATAAGGTATGTCCTGAGGCAGGATGGAGGGCTGTGCCCCCACCTCACATGTCTATACTAATATACTGGACCTGTGTCACAGAGGTACAGTATATTAGTATATACATACACATAGGGACAGTATATACACAAATGTAACAGTTAAATATTGGACATGTGTATATACTGTTCCTGTATGTATATTGCAGTATATATATTTATATACACACTACACCACTATATGTATACATATATATACACACACACACACACACATGTACTTCACACAGGGACAGTATAGACTCAAATGTAACACCCAGATAAGTATTATACATGTATATTCTGTCCCTGTGTGAAGTACATGTGTGTGTGTGTGTATATATATATATATACACTCACCGGCCACTTTATTAGGTACACCTGTCCAACTGCTCGTTAACACTTAATTTCTAATCAGCCAATCACAATGGCGGCAACTCAGTGCAATTTAGGCATGTAGACATATTCAAGACAATCTCCTGCAGTGTCAAACCGAGCATCAGTATGGGAAGAAAGTTGATTTGAGTGCCTCTGAACAGGGCATGGTTGTTGGGCCAGAAGGCTGGTCTGAGTATTTCAGAAACTGCTGATCTCTTTGGATTTTCACGCACAACCATCTCTAGGTTTACAGAGAATGGTCCAAAAAGAAAAAACATCCAGTGAGCGGCCAGTCCTGTGGCGGAAATGCCTTGTTGATGCCAGAGGTCAAAGGAGAATGGGCAGACTGGTTCGAGCTGATAGAAAGGCACAGTGACTCAAATAGCCACCCGTTTACAACCAAGGTAGGCAGAAGAGCATCTCTGAACGCACAGTACGGCGAACTTTGAGGCAGATGGCTACAGCAGCAGAAGACCACACGGGTGCCACTCCTTTCAGCTAAGAACAGGAAATGAGGCTCCAATTTGCCCAAGCTACATCGAAATTGGACAGTAGAAGATTGGAAAAACGGTGCCTGGTCTGATGAGTCTCGATATTCTGCTGCGACATTCGGATGGTAGGTCAGAATTTGCGTCAACAACATGAAAGCATGGTCCAATCCTGCCTTATATCAACGTTCAGGCTGGTGGTGTTGGTGTCATGGTGTGGGGAATATTTCTGGCACTCTTCCCCATTGTACCAATGAGAATCATCAACAAAACAGTGGAAACTATGCCACGACAGATATTGAGGCTAGATTACAGGCCAAAGTCCAAACACGTTACTAGCACTGGTGTACTAATACAGTGGCCTGTGTGTGTATATATATATATATATATATATATATATATTTATATATAAAATATATATATAGTGGTGTAGTGTGTATATAAATATATACTGTAATATACACACAGGAGCAGTATATACACATGTCCAATATTTACCTGTGTGTTGCATTTGTGTATATACTGTCCCTGTGCGTAACAGCTGAGTAGGTGTCCATCTACAGTGAGATAAGTCTGATGTATTAAAGTGGTCAAGCAAGTAAAAAGTGAAAAAAACAAACACAAAAAAACACATATATAACCTTTTCCCCATTACAAATGCTTGTCAATGAAAAATTGTAAAAAAAAGTATTTGGCATCACTGTGTGCATATAAACCCTGTGCTATAAAACTGATATTTTACCCCCTCCATGAACACTGCTACAAAAATTTAAAAAAAAAAAAATTTTTTTGTTCATCCCACTGTGCAAGAAATTGAATAAAAAGCAACCAAAATGTCCCATGAGCCTCAGAACAGCACCAATGAAAAAAGTTATGGCTATTAGAAGAAAAAAAATGGAAAACAGCTGTGTTATTTAGGAGTTAAACTACATCACCACATATACCGTATTGTTCAGACTATAAGAGGCACTTTTGTGCCCCCAAATTTGAGAAGAAAATGAGGGTGCAACCTATATTTTGAATTCAGCAGGAGGTAGGAGTGGGACAATGCTGTAGGCCGTGGGCTGGGAGGATGGGGTATTGTTCGAGAGCCATCAGCAAGGATCAAGAGCAGGGTCCTGCTGCTGGAAGGTAGCGGCGGGGTTTAATTAACCCCTTCATTCATATGGATGTCCCTGAACATCTAAATGGCATAAAGGATGTATAAAGCGGGCTCACGCGCTAAGCCCACTCTATGCATGGCAGACAGCGACTATTCCTTACACTCGCTGCTAACAAAGGGCCCGTGCCCCGAATGTTTTAGGACCCTAGCAACGCCCCTGGTGTGAACACACTTTTAAGGGATTGATTTAACCTAAAATCCAAACCCCAAATTACTGCTCTAAACCTAACCTTAAAGGGGTTGTCTCACGTCAGGCTTTCATCCTACCTTGCTGCTGTTTTCTGTGTTGGATTTTTCAAATCTTGGGCGGGATTACTGGCTTCCTGGTCTCCTCTCCCCCTCCCTTCATGTAGGTGACGTCATCCTGCTGCTGTGCTCGCTTCCCATGGATGCAAAGACTAATTCAATCAGACTCTGCATTGGAAGGGAGAGCATTTGTCTAGATACGTTTCTCCCCCCCCCCCCACCCTGCTGCACTCCTATTTACAGTTCAATAGCGTCCATCCATGTGTGATCTTCCTTCCATACAGCTGCCCTGTCATTCCATGACCAAATTCATCCCCATCCCCTCATCCTACCTGGGCAGCAGATTCTCTCTTCACTCCCTTATCTGCCTAATTATTCACTGCATGTTGACTATTTCCTGCCTGAGTAACATGAATAGGTAGACAGGGAGAGTGAATGCTAATGAGTATTCAGGCAGGAAACAGTTAACAGGCAGTGAATAATAATTAGGAAGGCAAGCTAGCCCTGAATCACCCCTCTGAGCTCTGAGCTAACAGCTGGCAGAAAGAGGACGGACAGGAGAACTTGCGCAGACAGGAGAACTTGTGCGCTCCCGACTCCAACCTGCTGTGATGAGATGCAGGAGCCAGCAGCCTATGAGGGAAGACAAGCAGGTCGGCGCCCATAGAGACCTGAGCAGCCTCTGGTGCCCCTAAAAGACAAGTTATCTAGAAATTGGTAGGGTATTTGTAATTGACATATATTGCAAACTTACTTGTTTTTTAATGATCTTTAATTTGAAATATAATCTTTGTAGTGAGACAACCCCTTTAAGGTTGTTTACCAGTCTTAGGGGATAACACAGTTCCTTAGTGCTCTCACTCCACTGCCTCTCCCAGTCTATGACCCACCGATATGTACTGTGTTTTTGAGGTGGCCCGAAAGCTATTGTCTCTATGCATTTTTATGTGACTGACATTGATAATCTAATAGGGTTGCTTACAGAGTTTTACTTCCGGCTCACATGGCAGACACCATGTGCCACATCCATGAAAACAGTTAGACTGTCTTTATTGCCCATAACAACCAATCAGAGCTCAGCTATTATTTCTTATACTGCCCTGAAACAATGGAAGCTGAGCTCTGATTGGTTGCTATGATTTCTAGTTAGTTGCTATGAGCTCTGATTGGTTGCTATGAGCTCTGATTGGTTGCTATGATTTCTGATTGGTTGCTATGAGCTATTATTGGTTGCTATGATTTCTAATTGGTCGCTATGAGCTCTGATTGGTTGCTATGATTTCTGATTGGTTGCTATGAGCTATTATTGGTTGCCATGGGCTCTGATTGGTGGCTATGAGCTCTGATTGTTGCCATGGGCAACAAAGACAACCTTACTGCTAGACACTATTCATACAAATGGCCCCATGTGTCTTGGCGAAGCAGAATACTGGTCATGTGACCTAACAGAAGACTCAATCCTCAGACGTTAATTCTATATGCAGTGTCTGGAAAGAAAAATAATACTGTGCTTCTGAACTAGATTTTAGATCAAACTAGACTAAAAATGGAAAGGTTCTTTTGGGCCACCCTGTCCATTTTCTAGGCATTTCAGCTTCAAAGGGATTTTATCGCCACAATGATTAGCTTTTAGTGTTGAGCGATTACGTTGGCCATCGACATCGGTTGATGATCGACCATTCATCGACAAGATATTCGATGTGTCGATGATGTGATTATGAGTGATTGACCATTAAGTCTATGGGGAGAGCAACAAACCTTCAATCTTACCACCCAACCAGGGATGGGAGAAGCTGGAATTATACATCCACAGCAGTAAATGGATACGGGCTACATTTAGGCAAAAACTTAGGTTATAAAAGCCACAGAAAAAAAATTCAAGACCATTCCTATCCCATTCCCTGTCTTGCACCACGCATGGACCCGTCAACATGCATGACCCACATATTAAAAAAGTGCCAGAAGGCAGTATGATTTGAACCATCAGTTTTACTTGAAACTGGACATGTGGAATATCCCTCGTCCTGGAATGCAGCATGAGCCCCAAACTGCATGACCCCCCAAATTTAAATGAAAAAATTGCCGGAAAAGGAGTCTTTGAAACCACCATTTTAGTTTCACTGGACATTGGGACTATACCTGTCCTGGGCCCAGTATGAGCCCCAAACCTGGCTGACCCCTGATTAAAAAAGTGCCGGAAAAAAGGAGTCTTCAACCCACCATTTTAGTTTTACTGGACATTGACTATACCTGTCCTGGGCCACAGACATGGAGCCCCAAACCTGCATGACCCCCACATTTAAAAAGTGCCGGAAAAAGGATTCTTTCAACACCATTTTAGTTTCATGGAACATTGGACTATACCTGTCCCTGGGCCACAGCATGGAGCCCCAAACCTGCATGGACCCCAGATTAACAAGTGCAGAAATAGGAGTCTTTCAACTACCCATTTAGGTTTCAACTGGACATATACTGTCCTGTCATGGGGCAGCGCTTGCCCCTCCCATATGAGTGCGGTCCAATTGAGTCACTTGGAAATACTGTGGTTAACGCTCCTGATTTCCACCCAGGTGCCCCTTTTTACTTTGGCAATTTCATTTTCTCAGTGTATCAACGTTGCTGGAGGAAATTGTCTCTGTAACTTTGTTCTCTGTCCGGGCTTCCATACTACATGTCCTCTGAATAACCTACATCTGGTCAAGTTTTCCTGTAGCCTCCCTTGTATCAATTCAGAGGAATTTTTACCAGCTTATTTTGTACATGCAAGTTTTTTAGTAGTTTAATTCTAGAAAACACATTGTTAAATTAGGATGGAATGCCGCCATGTTTTTTTTTCTCTTTTATTATTTGTATTAAATGGGTTGTCTCAATACAGGGATTGATAGCTATGTTAAGATCTTGCAAAAACAAGTCTTTTTGCAATATGTGTCCATTAAACAGTGTCCTACATTTCCTGTTTCTGCACAGCACATCACCCTTGAGGCCACTATTACAATTGTGAAGAACAAATGTCTGTTAGAAACAAAAAAATTTTTATAATTAGGACCTCGTAGTATTAGTGCATGTCAAAGCCAAAATGCCACTCCAAAATTCAAAGCATGACCCTTGAGCACTTTGGACAATTTGAAGAAACAAAAGATCTGGTTAGAAACAACATTTTTTTATAATAGATCCTGTAGTATAGCTGCATGTCAACAGCAAAATGCCCCCAAAAATTCAAAGCATGACCCTTGAGCCACTTTGGACAATTTGTGAAGAGGCAAATTGTCTGTTAGAACAACATTTTTTTTTATTATAGGACTGGTAGTTTGAGCTGCATGTCAAGCTAAAATGCCCCCAAAAATTCAAAGCATGACCTTGAGCCACTTTGGACAATTGTGAAGAACAAATGTCTGTTAGAAACAACAGTTTTTTTTTAATTTGGACCTGTAGTATTGCTGCTTTCAAAGCAGCATGAACCTAAAATTATAAAAAATAAATTACTTTCTACAGCACTGGTAAAAATATGTGAGGGAGAAATTGCCACTTAGAAGCACCACCTTTCTGTCCCAAAGGACCATGATTATTGCTGTATCTCACAAGCAACATGACTCAAAAACATTCGTTGACATGCGAAAACTTCTAAAGATAAAGGGAGTAAATGGAATACGGTGTTGTCATGAAACCTTGCTGTCTTTTACAGTCTCCTCACAGCAAAACCAGCACAAGGAACTGTTGGGAAAAGAGAATAAAAATTGCAGTAAGAACTGATCATTTAAAAAAAAGTTTTCAAGAGGACCATTTCTGGTGGAAGAGGAATGTGAAGTATACTGGCTACTTAGCGGTGACCTCGGCAATGGGGGCCACAACATAATCAGATAATCCATGCATGATTCATTCTTGATGAAAGTCAAACGATCCACATTATCTGTGGAAAGCCGGATGTGTTGTCTGTAATGACTCCTCCAGCTGTGCTGAAGGTCCCACCACTCAGATATGACGCTGGCTGCTGGGCAGGAAACACTCTATGGCGTTGGCGAGCAAGCTCGGGCCATTCGTCAATTCTAGGATAACAGAAGTCTATTGGGTCCGGAGCACATACAAAAAAACATCGGTGTTGAGACACAGAATAGTCGTGCACCATGATTCTTAAGATGGTCTCTGTGTGTTGGATGTGTGCCCTGCATTGCATGCGTTGGGTGATGGTGGGTAAATAAAGCTTGCCGAGGTCACCCATTAGGCTTCTGCCACCTTGCCTGCTGCTGCTGCTGCCGCTATGGTATTTGCCACTCTACTGCTGTCACGTTGCTGATGTTGTTAAAAAACCCCACACTATTTTTTTTTTATTCCACCGTGACATTTGGGGAGTGAAGCAGACGCAACAGATGTCTCCAGTTGCATCAATCAGCAGGTCTCCATTTCCTGCATTTCTTACTCTCTATTTGGGTGGGTGATGGAAAGTGTGAGTTTGTTTTGTACGGGGATCCAGGAGGCGGTGCCACCAGTAAAACTGTTGTTTCGATTTTGACTGGCTTAATCCGGGCTCATGTTGGATGAAATGGAGCATCAAGCTCTCCTGTGAGAGATGGCGCCTTGATTTCCCAAGCCTCTGGGTCGGGGGCACTAGCAAACTGATCTTCCTCATTTCTTTTTCTCCGCCTCAAATTTGCGCCAACCTCTTTCCAAGGCAGGACGTCTGTACGCGGTGTACTAGGAATACCTCCTCCGCTTCATCCGGCACATGCTTCAACACAGCCTGACTTGCCTGAGATGATTGCACCCTGAGAGCTGATGCGCCACCTTGCACTAGCCCGACCCGAATCAATGCCTTATGAAGACCGATGATAATTGTTGAAAACTGGTTGGGCCTTGTGGATTTGACGGATGAGAAGGCTCCGTGTCCGCTTCTTCAAAACTGGCAAGGATGGTGCCAGAGCTCTTTCACCCTTTGGCCTCTATCTCGGTGGCTCAAAAAACCCAGGTCCGCTCCGCTGCGTGTCAGGCCATGTGTCACTTCGTACTGCGTATTGGCATTATGTGCTGCCACAATCGAGCTGGGCATGTGGAGGGGTGTTTGAATTCCCAGCGTGTTGCATACGTTCAAACACATCGGACGGTTGACGGGGAGCCGAGCTGACGCTGCAACGCAGGCAGGCGGGACGAAGCAGGGTGCGAACGGCGGAAGTGCCGAACTTAGTCTTCGAGCCTTCCTCAGTCAGGCAGTCCAGGCGACCCGGGTAGCTCTTTTGAAATTTCTGGGGACGACAAGGTTCATGACATTTGTGCCAGGCAAGGGATGTGACTCAGCCTACCGATCTTAAGGGCGGCCAGCAGTTTCACCGTTACGCACTACCTACTTTGCCTGGCACAAGGTTCTTGTAACCAGCCGCGCTCGGTCTCGTAGCGGAGAGCGTCCACAGCTCCTGTACTGTGTGTGGATGGTCTCCAGACAGATTAATTTCAACACGGCCTCGGTTCTTGGGCCACGTGATTGCCACCAGAGGACCTTGGGGGAAAGAACCCGCACCATCCTGCGGTTTTGAATGAGCGTGGCTGAGCCTGAGAGCACCGTCGACCCCCAGAGAGATCCACCCAGCTCACCCAGTGAGCTGTAACAGAGATATAAGCGGCCTTGGCCGTGCTTACTCGTCCATGTGTTTCGGTGGTGAGATGGACTTTTCCGGCCACAGATTTGCAGACAACGCGCTTTGCAAATTTTAGATGACTCGTGGCTGGAATAGGGCAGGGACGGTTTTCTGGCAAGAAATGCCTGCTTGGATCTGGTATTGGGGGGCAGGCAAGGGCCAATGATTCGGCACGTGGCGGAGCCCATCTGTGTCCTACCAGACGGAAACGCAACATTTCCAAGCCAAAAGCTGGAATGCCAACATTCAGGCTTTTGGCTTTGGGATGGTTTCGGTTAAGTGTTCTTCTCGCTCCCAAACCTGGAGAAGAGGGCTGGCCTGCTAGACTGGCCGCTGTACGGCGTGCAGGTCATCTCAAACTCGCGGGAGGAGAAGGGGTTAGGATGGGTCTCTGGTGGTGCTGGGTGGTACTCGGGCGACGGTGGAGGCTGAAAGCGGAGGATGATACCTGATCATGGACTCATGCTGAGACATGGGCAGTGTGGAACGTTTGGTGGTGGGGGGAGGGGAGGAGGCGGAGAAGAGGGTGTGACAGTGGTTGGGGCCCCGTGTCGGTCGGGCCTTTTTTGCCAATGTTGCCTTCCTTTCAACTCATGATTCGCTGCATGGACTGACATTTTGGGGTGGTGGTTAAGCACCTAAGGTCTTCCCTCTACTTATGCATTTCGGAAAGGCGGCATATGACATCGCGGGTAAATCGGGGTTGCTCAAAAAGGCCCAGGCTTGAGGGGGTCCTGGACCTTTTGACGGCGTAAGGAGGAGCGGGGTTTGGGTGACCGTGGCTGGGGAAATCATATAAACGGCTTTGGGGGACCGCCCTCTCCCTTTTTGAGGGGGAACCCTACTGACACTCCCCATGTTCCTCCTCTCCATGATAAGCGCTCGAAACAAATTTGCTAAAAAGCCACGTTTGGATCCACAATGTCGTCATCCCATCATCTCATCTCTCAACCAGGTGACTTCGTCGCCTGAATTCTGCACCCAGTTCCCTGCGGGCTACAAGCAAGAGGGACTGCAAGGCATTGCCGACTCCCGGGTTTTTGCCGATTGCCCGGCTTCCTTCTCCCCTCTGTGGCATCATAAGGGGTCAGGGCAGAGAAAATCATCCTTTTTGGTTTTCTTGTCTTTTAAATCCCTTCTGACCCCCGCTTTTTTCATAAAAAGGGTTTTCAGAAAATGGATTATCCACAGGGGGGGGTACAGAGTTGAATTTGGGCTGCTTCATGGGACGGATGCTGTGAATGCTGAGATGACTTTGTGGCCGTGATGGGGGGGCGAGGAGGTAAGACTTTTGGTGCAGGTTTCATTAACCACTGAAGAAATTGGCGACGCTGTTCGTTACTGTATTCACGGGCACTGACCCGCGTAAGGCCTGACGGTCCCCGCAACTGACGATCCCCGGGGATGCGTTTTCGCCCGCACTGGAAGGGCACCTTCTCTCTACCCCTACCCCCCATGTTTACCCCCCTCTTTGTCGTTACCACCCGAATTTCGTCCATGTTTTAGAAATAAAAAATTTGAGAAAAGGTTTTGGAAGAGTTTTGAAAAACCCCTTTTTAAAAGATTGCAAAAACCCGCTATTCTCAAATCCCCCAAATCAAACAAAATTCTGGATTCAAAAATTTTTCGCAAAGTGTCTATCAACAAAGGGGGCCCGCGCCCCAAAAGGGAAAAAAAAGTTATGTAATGTTTCGGGTAAATTTAAAGGTATTTTTTGGGACCTTCAATTCACCTATGGGACTAAAAATTGCTGTATTCAAATTTAACTGAAGAGATTAAAACAAAGCTGGCCTCGCCAAAAAGAAAAAAAACGTATCGTAAAAGTATTCGGAAAAATAAAGGTATTTTTTTGGGACTATCAAATTCACCTGTGGGACTAAAAAATTGCGTATTCAAATTTAACTGCAAAGTAGTCTATCAACAAAGCGGGCTGCGCCAAAGGAAAAAACAGAAACTGAAATTATTGGGATAAAAAAAAGGTATTTTTGGCCCCCTTTAAATTTCACCTTGGTGACTACAAAATTGTGAAATTCACTTTTAAAGTGCAAGGTGCCTAAATGAACAAAGTGTAGTGCCCAAAGTGAAAAAAACGTATCTTTAATGTTTGGAAAATTAAAAAGTATTTTTTGGCACCTATCAATTCACCTGTGGTGATACAAAATTGCGTATTCACATTTAAGTGCAAGGTGCCTCAATGAACAAAGCGTAGGCGCCAAAGTGAAAAAACACGTATCTTAAAAAGTATTGGATAATAAAAGGTATTTTTTGGCACCTTTCAATTCCCCTGTGGGGGGACTACAAAATTGCTGTTTTTCAAATTTAATTTCAAAGTAAAATCTTTTTCAAAAAAGCGGGCCCTGGCCAAAGTGAAAAAAACACGTATTGAAATTTTTATTGGGAAAATAAAGGTTTTTTGGAAACCTTTCAATTCACCTGTGGGGGAAATTTACAAAATTGCTGTATTCACTTTTTAAAGTGAAAGGGGTGCCTCAATAAACCCAAAGCTGTAGTGCGCAAAAGTGAAAAAACAGTATTATAATGTTTCGGAAAAGAAAGGTTTTTTTGGCCCCTATAAACCCTTTTGTGCTAAAAAAATTGCTGGATTCTAATTTTTACTGCAAGGTGGCTATATCAACAAACCCTGGAATGGGAAAAATTTGAAAAAGAACACCTATCTGAAATGTATACTGATAAAAAAAGTGGATTTTTTGCCCCCTAACAAAGAGCCTGCATTTTAATAAAAAAGTTTTGTTTTACTAATATATTTCAGGCCCCAAAATAGCCAGGAAATATTTCAATAAAAAAACTGAAAAATTAAAAAGGATTGCAGTGAATGTCTAAGCAAAGTTTGGTGAACTTTATCCAGCATTTTTTTAGGCTTGTCTGTGTTGTCTGTGTTCCCCGGGGAAAGGGTTTTGCTGCCGGGCTGTTTAGCTCTTACTGAAAAAATGATTTTTATACAGCGTTTTTGGGGGATGTCCAGCTTGTCTCAGGGGACTTTTCTTTAAATTTTTTTTACTGATTTTTTGGGGTTTTGGATCGGGAAAATCAGGGGTGCGTCCTGCAGCTGCATATACATTTCAATTTTCCAAGTGGGACAAACCCATTTCCTTTTGGTTTCATTTAAAAAAACCCGGGCGTTTTTACAATAAAAATCCCAGGGTTCTTTTTTTTTCTGTCCTCAATTCTTTTGCGCAATTTAAATCCGGGGGGTTTAATTAAGCGTTGTTTTGCGGGTTTGTGCGACCCCAAAAAAACCGTCTTTTTCAACGCCAAAATATTTATTTTTTTTCCTATAGCATAATTCACAAGAAAAGGGTTTAAATTAAAATTTTTATCTCTTGTTGTTTTTGGCGTAGAAAACCAAAATTTGAAACCCACCCCTACAAGTTAGTTTTTTCCCTGTTGCTCAATTCTTTTGCGCAATTTACATCCCGGGGTTATTTAAGCGTTGTTCTGCATTTTATCAGAAAGAAAAATTTGTTTTTCACCGGGGCAGAAAAAATTCTGGGAGAAAAATTTATATCCAAATGGTTAATTAATTAAACCCGTTTTTGCTTTTTAATTTTAGTAAAATACCGAGTTTTTAAAAGGACATACAAGTCAATTTTTTCTGCCCCTTTGTGGAGGCTTTATAAACCAAGGGTTACCCCGCTTCTTAGTGGGTTCATTTGGCATCCAAAAACAGGGGTTTTATTTTTCTTTAAGATATTTTTATCAAACAGTGTTGTAATTTTGAACAAAAAGTTGTCGACCCGAGAGGTGGCAGGCTTTAAAATGCGAGTGGCGGGGGCACAAAAATTTAGGCCCAGGGGCGCAGGGACAGCAAGGGGGCGTCGCCCGCAGGGGTCATCGGGAGGCCCAACTGCCGCTGTCATTTAGGGGGCCCTTTTGTTGACCAGGGAACCCCCAAAGGGGTTCCCCCCCCCCCCCCTTGATTGGTTGATAGGTCTTTCCCGTTCCTCCAGATGAATTGACAACCCCCGCCAAGAGTCCGTGGGATCGTCGACAAACCTTTAGTTGGCTGGCCCGGGAGGGGTCGGGGGCCCCATGTCCCCAACACGCCCCTGTCCCATCCGGTTCCAAACAGCCCCAAAATCTACTATGTGGGTTTGGGCCCCAGCGCCACCTTTTATTTGCCCGGGGTGAACAATTTTAGGAGGGCAGTCAGTGCACTTGGGGAAACGAAGAAAAAAGGGGGGGGCCAAAAACGCCTGCTTCTTTCAGTAGGGGGGAAAAATATAGATGTTGAGGTGGATTTGGGGGGGTCGTGGGTGTGGGGGGGTCAGCTCTGCCCTACCAGACCCGGGGGTTTAGGACAGCAGGGACGGGGGAAACACAAATAGATGATTTATGTAGGACCCCATTTGGGAGGGGGTGAGGCTAGGGCTTATCCCTCTTAAAGGGGAAGAGGGCTCAGCTTGGCGTTCAGGCAGCGGCGCCAGCAAGTGGGTTTATGTGGGCCTGGGTCGCAGGAGGCAGAAATGTGAGGGCGGAGCCCAAACGGCCAAGGGTTAAAAAACCCTTTTGAGGCCAGAAAGTTGCGGCAAGGGGGGTCAGGAAGGCTTGGCGGCAGTAGTCAATCAGTGCGGAGCGTTGGCGGGGAAAAATTTCCCATACTGGCGGTGTGGCAGGTTTTTTGCCCAAGAACGGGGGCCGAATATGGGTTATGTAGAATCTGTAAGCAGAAAAATGAAGCGTGGCCAGGGAGCTAACGTTGGCACCAAAGGCCCTGGTCAAAAAAAGGGGAGGTCACCATCCGGTGGCCCGGGAGAAAAGTTTGGTCAGATGGTGGTGGTCCTTCCCGCGCCGCACAACAGCAGCACCCAACAGCGCCCCGTGGCACTAATGCCATTGCAGCCAAGTAAAGGCCCCACCCCCTTTTGCAAAAAAGGGAGCTTTTTCTTTTTGACATATTTTTCCCGGTCCCGATGCTCCGGGCCCCTCGCTTCAGGGCCCGCCAGGGAGTGTTCAGTGAGGGGGATTGAAAAAGAACAACATTTATGCACCCAAACCCAACCTAAGGGCAGCAGCGACCGTGTTTTTCCTGCCCAAAGGGTTGGGTTGGAAATTGCAGTCCCCCCTTTTCCCAAATGGGGTTGGGAAAAAAACTTTTTTTTGAAAAAAAACCAAAAAAAAAAAAAATTAAAAGAGAACTAATGGCTTGTCCCGAGCGAGTGGGGGTTTTCCAAGCCGTAATTTTTTTTCCCAAAAAAGGCCCGTCCCAAGACTTCATAAATATGAAAGAAAAAGGGGGGCCCAGCCCTTTGAGCTTAGGGTTTTTTTCCCAAGGTGCCCGGCAGGGGGGACGTTGGAGCTGTAACTACGGGGGGGCCCATTTCCCCCCATGTCCTTTACGGCCCACTGGGTGAATGTGATTCGGGCCCGGGGCACCCCAAACAATTTTTGGACAGGAGCCCCCCTTTTTTCTCCCCCACGTTGTAAACTGCTGTTGGCCAATGTCCCCCTCCTCTCCCCCCCACCACCCCCAAATCTCAGCCCCCACCAAGTACGCTCCACCCTCCCACAGGTTTTGGGCATAGCGGTGTCACCCCTTTCTACCCGGGTTGCCTCGGTGAAGAAGTCACACAGGGGGGGAAAATGCCCCGGCGTCATGCAGAAAAAACCCGTTTGTGTGGTTTTTCCCCGCCCCAAAATGCAAATCGGAACCATGGTGACGGAAAAAGGGGGGGAAAAATTGGTGTCCGGGCCCGGGAAAGGGGATGGTCCATGAAACCCTGAATGGCGCAATTGTTAAATTTTGGGTTTGAAAAAAAGGTTTTGGGAAGCCCCAGATCTTCGGGAAACATTCTAAAAATTTGGCCGGAAAAACGGGTGATGCATTTTATATTGTACAAAGCCAGGAAACCCTTTGAGTTGCGCGGCAAAAACGGCCCCCCCACACTCTGATATGCGTTTTTCCAACGGTTGGAAATTTCCCAGCCTCCCAATTTTGGGGGCCCGACTGTTGAACAGAAAAAGGGGCCAATTAACGTTTTTTTTGTTGACCCAGGCAGACGGGGGTATTTCCCTTTTGAAAATTTGATGTAGCCAGTGGAGTCTGCGTAAACCTCCCGTTTGTTGGGCTTTTGAAGAGGCGATTTTATTTGTCAGTGCCCGGACGGGGGGAGGGTAAAAAGGGCTTTCCCCACTGTTTCATGCCCTTTGGAACAGATGCTAAAAAATTTTGTTTGGGCGGGGGTTTTTGGGGGACGGGCAAACTACATTGGGGGCCAAAATGATTCCGGGGGGGGGAACTGAAATGGAGGAGGAGGAGGAATTGGAGCAGAAGCTTTGTCTGGGGGAAAATTGTGGTTTTTTCTACTCAGGTGAAAAGAAAAAGGGGGAGCGGGAGCAGCGGAGGGGGGTGGAGGGAAATGGGGAAAGTCGGGGCAGATGATAAAAAGGGCACGGGGCCCCGTATACTTTTGGAAATGGGGGCCCGGGAGCCCTGGAGTCACTTGTGCAGTTGCCCCGCGGCCATGCTTTTTTTGCCTGGCTATTTGCAGCCGAATAGTCGCTTCCGGAGGGGGTGAATTTCTGGCTTCCACCCTATTTGGACCCCGCTACCGGCCCAAAAATTGGGAGTTTTTCCCCCAGCTATTGAGAGGGGGGGGAAACTCAAATATATGGGGGGAAACCCTCCGTTTTCCCGGGTGGCGCTCCCTTTGTGCGGCATTTTCCCTTTTTGGGACAGGTGGGGGACCGGGGGGTTCCTCAGCGCTCACGTATATTTGCCGCGGCTGTGGGGGAAGGTGGGGGGGTAGGAGCAGTACCAGCTTTTTTGCCAGTAAAAAAAAGGGTTGGAGTCACTGAGGGGCAGTTTCCTTTTAAACCCGCAAGTGAGGAGGGTAGTCGCGCGCGAGCGCAGCGGGCGGACTGGAGCAGCCCCTGAACCAACTTTGGTGGGGGCCTACTTGGAAGCACTCTCCCACCCCCGTTAGAAGTTCCGCGGATTTACGGGGGACCCAAAACTGGATGGGTGGCGCAACTTGCCAGTTTCCCGTGGAAAAAAGCGCCCCTCCCCGGGCCAGTGTGGGGCTTCAGAGAAGGTTTCAGTGCGGCGGGGTCCATCGTTCCCCCAAGGAAACCCGCTTGTCCAGGGGAAAATTTGTGGAACGATAAAACCCTTTGTAAAGATGAATCGGCGGGACCCGGGCCCGGATTTCACACCCAAAGCCCTTTGCGCAGAGTACATCAGCCATGATGCCTAAACCCAAAATGTGAGAAATGAGTCTGGGTTTAAAATACCGTCAGCCACTATTCTGATGCCGCCCCCCGCCTGATGCCAAAAATCTGGAAAAAGTTTCCCCTCTGCCCCCAAAACCCTCTTTAAACCCCCGGAAATTTGGGGTTGCCACCCACCTTCCCCCCTTCATTTTTGCCACTTCTGACCCCAAAGCTGTGCGTGGTGCTGCCGTGACCTCCACACTGTGTTTTATTGTCCCACTCTGTGGCCTACTCCTGTTTTTGCCAACCCCAAGAAGTCATTTGCCCTGTCTGACCTCCTGCTGCCCGTGCGGCTGCTGCCCTGACCTCCACACTGTGTCTTGTTTCCATGTTGACCTCATGGGTGCTGCTGGGGTGCTGCCGTGACCTACACACTTGTCATTGTCCCCCTCTGTGGCTACTCCTTTTTTTGCCCCTCCGTATGTCATTGTGCCCCCTGCCTGCCCCCTTGCTGCTGGGGGCTGCTGCCCGGGCCTTCCCCCCACTGGTAAATTTTCCCCTCTGTGGGCCCACCCTGTTTTTTCCCCACCAGAAAGTCATTGTTTCCCCTGCCCGGAAAACCTTTGGGGTGGGGGGTCCTGTGGCTTTTCTGGCCCTGACCCCCCACACTGGTCATTGTGCCCTGTCTGGGCTCAGCTGCTGCTGTGGGTGCGGGGGTGAACCTTTCCCCATGGTCCCTTGTGCCAATGTTGACCCCATGCTTGGGTGTGGCTGCGCTGTGACCCACACCCTGTGTCTTGTCCCCTGTTGACCCCATTTTGGGTGCTGTGGGTGATGCCGTGACTAACACTGGGTCATTTTTCCACTGTTGGGCCCATGTGTGCTGCCGTCCCCTCCACACTGTGTCATTTGCCACTCTGTGACCTTTTTCCTTTTTTTTGCACCCTTTCCCGAATATTTATTGTGCACTGCCCGACCCCTGCGGGTGTGGGGTAGCACCGTCACCCCTACACTTTTGTCACTAATGTTGCCAAATTTAGCTCTCAAAATTTTTTTTTTCGCTTTCTTGGGGATGACTTTATCAGGCAACTTTCCCCCCCTTCAGTTTTTTTGGTTTAGTTTTTTTTTCCCCCTTAAGTGCCCCGGGAATTTTTTAAATGAAGCGATTCTAAGAGCGGCGGCAGTCATGTGCCGGGGTCATACTAAAAAAAAACATTTGTATGAAGAAACCCCCCCCAAGCTCCCTCTGCCTTTTAAGCATGGCCCAATGTTTACAGCACCCGCAGGCCCCTTTTGAGCCCGGAAAAGCTGTTTTTTTTAAAGGATTGTGCCCAAATATTCGGAAACAATTTTTTTTTTTGCCGGGGAAATTCGGGAAGTGAGCGAAACCCAAATTTTGGGGGAAAAACGCCCTTTTCTAGTTATAACCTGTAGAATTAATCCCAACAAGTTATTAAATGTTTAATTGTTAAAAAAAATTAAAAGTAAACTTTTAAAATATTCCCCAAAAAAGTCCAAAATTTTCCCGAATAAAAAGAGGCCTAAAACCCTTTTGTAATTGAAAAAAATAAAAATTTCGACGTTGTTTTCAAGGAGGCCCAAAAAGTGATGTCAATTTAGTTCTTTTCCCAAATTTTCGGCTTTAAAGGGGTTAAAAACCCATGTAAAAATGTAAAATTATATTTGGTGCCACACCGAGCAGCTGCTTTCTATACATTTTTAGTTATTTTTCTCTGTTAGAAAATCTAGGTAAATCAATATTCATGTCCTAAAGGGCTAAATGTAAAATTCCAGGAAAGTCCAGCATATAGTAAAATAATGTTCCCCTGCAGTAAGTGCAGTGTATTGATTGCTAGATTAACCTTGACCCCTCGGTAATTATTGTCCAACTCGTCTTTTCCAGCTGGGCACCTACACAGCTTCTGCTCTCCTTTTATGATGTGTATGTTTTGAAATAGAGAATTTTTTTTAGCTTTCGTTTGAGGACTATGCACTGATTTATGTCATGGAAACAAATTATGAAGATTAAGCTTTGAGTTTCCTAAACAATGTTAAGTTGTTAAAAATTCTGTGTGACAACCAATATGTTCTCCGGGACGATGGGTAGGCAAAGGTAGGCGAACGCCGAGGGCGCCACTTCATCCCAGGCAGAAAAGGGAGCACAAAGAGGTGTGGAGTGGGCTGAATTTTCCATTAGGGAGGCACTTTGTGCCTTATGTGCCTAGGGCACCAGAATACCTTGTCTAAGCCCTGCCATGGTGGCTCCATTGTGAAGGACTTGGCAACTTTAATGGGAACTGTGCAGTGCTACATTCATCTATGTAAATGTATACAGATTATATCTGCTTTTATCTCAAGACAAAGCCATGGACAAGCATTGAAAAAGTTGAGATAACAGTCTGAGTCATGACATCATGGTGCATTATCTATCAAGTTTAGCTTGGCTATATCTGGAGTTGCCAACATGTTCCTCCAGCAAGAATAACTTTTTGTAATTGGACCCACAGGGACCATTTATTTCTTAAAAGAAAATGGTGTTGGTTCTGGCAGGGCTGACCTTAAGTTGCCAGTTTTCTTCTACTACATTTTCAAAAACCAGTAGTAGGAACGGAAGTTGGTCACTGGCTCTTACCAAACCTTGAAGGAGAAGTTTAGAGATGTGCAACTTGTGCCTTTGCACAGGGACCCTGTAGATAAGGAATCCACTAACATCCCTTATACAGCTTCCTACTGTACATTGCATGATTCATAGCCTCCAGTTACTAGTGGGTTGATAAAGATACATGTGAGGTGCTAAGTGTTGATATATTGGAGAGCTATGGCTGGGAACAAGAGTGAAAGGCTTTTTGAAAAAATAATGAATAAAAAAATAAGAATTAGTAGAGTGGCAGCTATAAATGGACTCTGATAGCTGGAGGTTGACACAGTTCCTCCTTAAGAAACTGACCACATAGATGGTGGAAAGAAGTAGACTTATGAGGACCTGTGTGAAGTAACTCAGTTCTGGATCAGCTCCTGTTTAGAGATCAGGGTCCTGAAAATGATTCAGGCCCCTGTATGTACCAGTTGCGTTGTGAGAGCATCCGGTAAAATAAGGGGTAAACTAAAAAAGTCACAGAATGGGAAGCAAAAAATATCCCTTTTTAAAAACCATTAAAGGAAACTGTCACAAATAGGTTATGTTCCCCCCTTGCTGAGGCAGCCACAAGGCGCAGCTGGCCCCAAGACCTGCTGTTTTTTAAGTTTTGCTGTGTTTCCCTTATTCTGTAAGGAAATGCTGTGAACATTTTAGAGTATTTGATGCTTAAATCTGCAGTTTGCAGCCAGAAAAGAGTCCATTTAACTCATGACCCACCCACCTGGGACTTGCCCCGCCCACCTCACAACTGACAAACCTATTACTTTGAATAGTTAGAAACATGTGAATAACTGTCAGTGGGTGGAGCTAGCCTTTGGTGGGCGGAGCTAACACCTGCTCATGGCTAAGATTTGAGGGGTAAATGCTCTAAAACTGCTGCAGGTTACATAATAAGGGACACAGCGCTGGAAACAGCATATTTGTCACTAGCCTGTGCTGCCCTAAGCAAGAGGGCATAATCCATTAAACATGTTCCCTTCAACATTTATTCTATATCAATAATAAGGAAACCCAAAATCCACTATAAGATAGGTCATTGATTTGAATATCACTCACCCAACCACTATATGGAAGGGGTTAGCTAGTGTCACAAGGTTGAATAACTTCACCAACTCCTGTTTCTTGAATGGTGAATTTCCATCAGGGTCATACATCCTCTCTCAGGAGTCATATACTTCTGAATTTGTGTTTTTTTTTTGTTATCTTTATTTTTTGCTTTATCTGCACGTTGACAATATTAAGCCGTGGAAATGTGTCTCGGCCACTTATTTCCTAATTTTTGAAGGGTGACTTTAAGGTTCACTAGGGCTAAATAGTGAGTCCGCTCTTTTCGGGGCAGGTTGCCTGCAGAGGGAGGCATTAGGAACCACCCAAGGATAGAGATTGTTTCCTGTATAAAAATAAAATTTTTTGTATCTCTCTGCTGTTTATCCTCCTTTGATGGAAACTCACCATTCAAGAAACAGGATTTGATGAAGTTAATCAACCTTGTGTCACCAGCTACAGCTAACCCCTTCACCATTGTGGTTGGTTGGGTCATATTCAAATCTATGACCTTAAAGAGAACCAGTCACATAGATTATGCCCCCTTTGCTGAGGGCAGAACAAGCCAGTGTCAGACCTGCTGTTTCCAGCGCTGTGTCCCTTTTTCTGTAAGATGCTGTAGTTTTCGTGTATTTAATGCTCAAGTCTGCAGTTTTCAGCCAGAAGAGTCATTCAAAGAGTCTTTCAAAGAGACAGTTTTTTTCAAACCCGGCCCATCAGAGACTAGCCCCGCCCATTTCAACTGATAAACCTGTTACTTTGAATAGGTAGAAACATGTGAATAACTGTCAGTGGGCAAAATACAATTTTGTGTATCTCTCTGCTGTTGTATCATTTGGTGGGCGGGGCTAACACCTACTCATGAATAAGATTTGAGGGGTAAATACTCTAAAACTGATGCATCTTACAGACTAAGGGACACAGCGCTGGGAACAGCAGGTCTGACACTAGCTTGTGCTGCCCTCAGCAAGGTGGGCATAATCTATGTGACAGGTTCCCTTTAAGATCTATGATCTTATAGTGGATTTTGGGTTTTCTTGTTATAGATATAGAATAAACGTTAAGTTGCTTTTGTTGTATTAGTTGTTCTGTTCTGTTAATATTGTATTTCGAATCCCCATATTACCAATTGATTGTCTGTGAATTTATCATCCAGTAAAACAAGTCTCAGGCTTCACAAAGACCCCTGTGGGTGCAAAAATATAATTTTACCGGATTATCTAATACAAATCTAAGGACGACATGTATGATTGTGCCTGAGCTATTTTTGGGGCATATCTTGCGGCAAAAAAATATCGTAGCACTGTTCTATAGATGTATGAACAGTCGTATGCCAAAACTTGGTGCATACGACTGGCACAACACTATTGAATGCGCAAAGAATGCACCAAAGTTTGGTGCAAAACTGTCATACAATGTTTGCCGCATAACACTTTCATTCATACTATGGTATTCTACACTCCACTATATCTATTTAGAAATGGTGTGTCAGCTCCAAGTTATATAAATGCCACCCAAAAAAAAATTTATTTCTTAAAAACTGGGATCATTTCCGCTATTTTTTTTTTTTTTGTGGACTATGATATGCTATTTGTGAATCACTGGCTGTTGACTCTGCATCCATTTTACATGTTAATTTTGGACTGGAGTGCTGTTGATCTTCCTCTTTAGTTTACAACCCGTTATGTAAGGAAGAGTTAAGTGAATTTGATTTACCTGAATTGATCTTTTATTTTTTCTTTTGAAAGAAACCACTTTTAGTCCCAGGTTATAACACAAAAAAGGATGAGGCCAAGTTGTTTTGCTATGATATTGAGAGTGTGTGAGTGGTTGTTTTATTGGTATTTTTGCAGTCTCTCCATGCATTATACTTAGAGATGGGCGAATTTCCCGAAATTCGGTTCGTTCACTTCGCCGAATTTCGCGACAAAAAATAACTTCCGAATTACTTTGGGACGAATCACGTTAAAAAACAGCTATTTCCAGGCTGCACAGAGCCTGCAGGGTGCTGTAGAACGTTGTGCCATGCTTAAATATGCAGAGGGGGCTTGGTTTGGTCTTCATACAATGTTGTGTTTTAGTATGACACGCAGATGACTGCCGCCGCTCTTAGAATCGCTTCACTATAAAATTCCCTGGGCACTTAAGAGGGCAAAACTGACCAAAAAACTGAAGAGGGAATGTTGCCTAATAAAGTCATGTGAGCGACAGCTGGAAAAAAACAAGCTGAGGGGTCAGGTGGCAACATTAGTGACAGAGTGTGGAGGTGACGGCGGCAGCCACAGCAGCATGAGGTCAGACAGTGGCACAATGACATTCTGGAGGTGGCAAAAACAGGAATAGGTCACAGAGTGGCACAATGACACAATGTGGAGGTGACGGCGCAAGCCACAGCAGCAGCATGAGGTCAGACAATGGCACTATGACAGAGCGTGTAGGTCACGGCAGCAGCAGCAGCATGAGGTCAGACAGTGGCACAATGACATTCTGGAGGTGGCAAAAACAGGAATAGGTCACAGAGTGGCACAATGACACAATGTGGAGGTGACGGCGCAAGCCACAGCAGCAGCATGAGGTCAGACAATGGCACTATGACAGAGCGTGTAGGTCACGGCAGCAGCAGCAGCATGAGGTCAGACAGTGGCACAATGACATTCTGGAGGTGGCAAAAACAGGAGTAGGCCACAGAGTGGCACAATGACACAGTGAGTAGGTTACGGCAGCAGCCACAGCAGCAGCATGAGGTCAGACAATGGCACTATGACAGAGCATGTAGGTCATGGCAACAGGAGCATGAGGTCAGACAGTGGCACAATGACACAGTGTGTAGGTCACGGCAGCACCACACAGCAGCATAGTCAGACATGGCACAATGACTTTGGGTGCAAAATCAGGATAGGCCACAGAGTGGACAATGACACAGTGTCAGGTCACGGCAGAGCCACAGCAGCAGCATGAGGTCAGACATGTGGACATCACATTTTGGAGGTGGCAAAAACAGGGTAGGCCACGATGGCACAAGACAAGAGCCAGGTGACGTGGCAGCAGCATGAGTTCAGACAGTGGCACAATGACATTCTGGAGGTGGCAAAAACAGGAGTAGGCCACAGAGTGGCACAATGACACAGTGTCTAGGTCACGGCAGAAGCCACAGCAGCAGCATGAGGTCAGACAGTGGCACAATCACATTTTGGAGGTGGCAAAAACAGGAGTAGGCCACAGAGTGGCACAATGACAGAGAGTGGAGGTGACGGTGGCAGCAGCATGAGGTCAGACAGTGGCACAATGAAATTCTGGAGGTGGCAAAAACAGGAGTAGGCCACAGAGTGGCACAATGACACAGTGTGGAGGTCACGGCAGCAGCCACAGCAGCAGCATGAGGTCAGACAGTGGCACAATGACATTCTGGAGGTGGTAAAAACTGGAGTAGGCCACAGAGTGGCACAATGACAGAGAGTGGAGGTGACGGCGGCAGGAGCAACAGCATGAGGTCAGAGAGCGGCACAAAGACACAGTGTGGATGTCATGGCACCAGCAACAACAGCATCATGAGGTCAGACAGTGGCACAATGACAGAGTGTGGAGGTGGGTGGCAATACCAGTCCCTAGTAAAGATGGTTGGTGGCAGATGGAGAAACTGTCAGCAGATATGTGGCATCAGGTGGGTGGCGGCATCAGAATAGTGGCGGAGGCAGGTAGTTTGAACCCAGACTCATTTTTCACAGTTTGGGTGAGGCGTCATGGCTGGTGTAGTCTGACACCTAAGGCATTGGTGTGTGGAAATCCTGGCCGATCCACACCTGATTCATCTTTATCAAAGGTCAGCGTTCCACATTTCCGTGGACAGGGGTTCTCCTTGGAGTACCGATGCCCCCCGCCGCACTGAACACCCGCTCTGATGCCACACTACTGGCCGGGGAGGACAGCTTCTCCACTGCAAACTCGGCAAGTTGCGGCCACACATCCAGTTTGGCTGCCAGTAGTCCAGCGGATCTTCTAACTGGGGTGGCAGAGTGTTGTCCAAGTAGGCCACCACCTGTTGGTTCAGGGTCTGCTCCAGGTCCTGCTGCTGCTGTTGCTGGCAATTGCCCTCCTCACTAGGCGGATGAAGGAAGCTGCTCATCAGTGACTCCAGACTTAGGTTGCTGCTGATGGAGCTGTTACTGCTCCAACCCCCCACCTTCCCCCAGCAGCCGCGGGTAGTACGGGGAGCGCTGAAGAACCCCCCGGTCAGAACTGTAAGAGGAAGGACGATGCCGCACATAGGCAGCGGTCAACTGACTACGGAGGATTTCCCTATAGTATTTGAGTTTGTCCTCCCTCTCATAGTGGGAAAAAGGCTCCCATTTTGGACCGGTAGCGGAGGGTCCAAAAGGGTGGAGAGCCAGAAGTCATCCCCCTGCCGGATGCTGACTATTCGGCTGTCACTTGCCAGGAAAATCGCATGCTGCGGGCCTTCTGCCCCCAAGTGCCCCCGGGGCCCCTCCCTCCCATCCCACTGTATACTGCCCCCGGTGCTTGCGGGTCATTTTCCTCCTTCCTCATCTCCATCCCCCTCCCCCAGCTGCCCCTGTTTCCCTCTCTTGTCCCCTGGGTAGAAAACCCAAATATTTCACCGGGACAATGCCTCTACCCCAATGTCCCCCCTCCCCCTCCATTCAGCCCCCAAACCGGGCCCTCATGTGGCCGGGGAAAGTAGTCCCCCAATCTCCTTTTCCCCTCCCCAAAAGGACGATTTTTCAGCATCTTTTTCAGGAAAGGGAAGCAGTGGAATCCGTTTTTCCTGGCGATGAAAAATTAATGGGCCTCCTAAACCCTAAAACAAAGGGCCCAGGTGTCAACTTTGAGTGCCACTGGCTGACTCAAAGTTAAAAGGGGGATTTAATCCTGTCCGCCTGGATCTTCAAAAAATTTGTTAAGGGAAACTTTTTTCTGTTCTTTTCAGCCCGGTTCCAACATGTGCCGGCGGGAATTCCAACGGGGGAAACATCGCATACAGGTTGTTGGGGGAGGGCCGTTCTGGGGTTTGAAACCGAGGAGGGTGTTTCCTTGCTTTGTAGGAATGGTTGAAGTGCATGCACAGTTTTCCTGGCCATTTTCCAAAATGTTCTAAAAGATCGGTGGAAAAATTCAGGAATTTTTTTCAAAACCCAATTGAACATTTTGGCCATGCGGGGCATGGCCCATCCTTCCTCGGGGGCAGGGCAGATACCATGTTCCTCCCTTTGGGTCCGTCACCTTTGGTTCCGTTTTGTGGGTTGGGCGGGAGAAACCCACCATCGATTTTTTTGGTTTGATGACGCGGACCCTTTTCTCCTCGGGGCGCTTCGTTGCCGAGGAAAAGGCCAGGTGTAAAAACTGCTTTACCCGTGTGCCCAAAACACTTTTGGGGAAATTGAGGGGTGGGCAGTACTTTTTGGGGCGATTTTGGTGGTGGGGGAGGGGAGGAGGAGGGGGGAAAACATTGGAACAGGACCCGGGCATTTTTTACAACGTGGAGGAGAAAGGGGCGTCTCCTGCCAAGTTTGTTGGTGTGCCGGGGAAAGGAAGGCACTTTCACCCAGGGGGCCCCGTAAAGGGGACTTTGTAGGGGCCCTGCCCAAATTTTTTTACAGCCCCAGACGTCCGCGCTGCTGGGGCACCTTGGAAAAAAGATAAGCTAAAGGACTGGCCCAAATTTTCTGTTCTACATATTTTATGAAGTGTGGTATTTGCCTTTTTTTTGGGAAAAAAAAATTTAGGGTTTTGGAAACTCTCCATCTCGGTTTGGAAAACCATTATTTTCCTCTGAACGGTGCAGAGTCCCCATTTGGAAAGGGGGGGGAACTGCAGTACCAACAATTTGGGAAACGGGGAGCACGGTCAGCTGTTTCCCTTGGGAAATGGTTGGGAAACCCCATATTTTTGGGTCCCCTTTGAAAATCGCCTCGTTTGAAGGGCTGGGGTGCCAGAGTAGCGAGAAGCAGGGGGGCTTTTGGGGGACCGGGAGATGATGGTCAAAGAAAAAAGCCCCTTCTCCCAAGGGGTGGTGGAGCCTGGGCTGAAAAGGGTTTTTAAGGGGCCATTTGGGCGCTCCCTGCTGCTGTTGTTGCGGCGGGGCCCAGGATGGACCCCCAAAACTGACCACTTTTCCCTTTTGGCCCAAACCGGATGGTGACCGCATGTGTTAAAACGCAGGGCCGGGGTCCCAACGTTTCCCCTTTGGCCCGCTTCACTTTTGCCCACAAAATTCTTCAAAAAACCCCCTTTATTCGGCCCCTTTCCGGGTGTCTTAGAAAAAAAACTGCCACCCCCGCCAATTTTTTTTTTTTTTTTTTATGGGATTTTCCACCAAGTTTTAAGAAATAAAGTGACTACTGCCGGGGGTTTGCCTTCCGCTGAGCCCCTGTCCCGTTTATTTTTCTTGGACCTGCGAAAGGGGTTTTTTTTTCCCCCATGGCCCTTTGGGCCCCCGACCCTCACCACTGTTTGCTATCTCCTGAGGGCCAGGGCCAAAACAAACCCCCCCTTGCGGGCTGCGCCGCTCCCCCTGACCCGCAGGCTGACGCCCTCTTCCCCCTGACGATGATGAACCCCCTTCCCTCTACCCCCCCCAAAGTGCTTTCCGGTTTACCATCATCAAATTTGTGTTTCACCCGTCACTGCTGTCCTCTCACCGGTTTTGGGTTTATGCGGGCTGCCCCCTCACAACATGACCCCCTTTCCACCCCAAAAACATCAAATTACTTTTGGCCGCCTACTGCAAAAAAGCAGGGTATTTTGGGGCCCCTTTTCTTCGCTCCCAAGAAATTGGGGACGCCCCCCTAAAATTTGTTCTTCCTGCTATTTAGTGGCCTGAGCCCAACCAATAGTAAAACTCGGGGGTTGAGGGAAACGGAGGGGAAACAGAGGGGGGTTTTTTGGACGGGTAAAGGGGCCGTGACCCGTTCCCGGGGCCCCGGGCCAAATTTAAGGGGTTGTGCCCGACTTTCCCCACCAACCCCGGGGCGGGGGTTTGTCAGATGTAAATCTGGGAGGAAGGGGATACCAAAAAAAAAGTAAACCAATCAAAAACCCAAATTGGGTTGCTATCTTTCCCAGGGGCCGTTTGAAGACAGGGGCAGTTGGGGCCCAAAAACCGAGGACCCCTGCGGGCGACGCCCCCTTTGGGTTTGTGCTGCGCCCTGGGCCTGGAATTTTTTTTTGCCTCTGCCACTCCGGTTTAAGGGCCTCCCACCTCTCTCTCGACATACTGTTTGTTCAAAAAATGTACGACACTTTTTTTGATGAAGATATTGTGTTTGATAAATCCACACCCTGTTTTTTGCTCCAATGAACCCAGAAAAAAATTTGGGTAACCCTTGGATATAAATTGCGCTCCCCAAACAAGGGGCAGGAAAAAATTACTTTTTAGGGCCCTTTTAAAAACTCTATTTTTTTTCTAAAATTAAAAAAAACACAAAAACAGTTTAATTAACCTTCGGTTTTGAATTATCCCAAACAGAATTTTTCTGTGGTGGTAAAAAAACCAAAGTTTTTTTTTACTGAGTACAATGCAGAACAACGTTTAAAATTAACCCTTTGGATGTAAATTGCGAAAAAAGAATTGAGAAACCCAAAAACTACGACTTTTTTAGCGTGTTACAATTGCGGTGTTTTTTCTACGCTACACAACTGGGGAAAAAAAATTTGAAATTTAAAACTTCGTTTGTGATTTATGCAAAAAAGGAAAATTTTTTTAAATTTTTTGGGGGTTTAAAAAAGACGGTTTTTTTTTTGTCCCCCAGAGAAAAAAACAACGTTTTAATTTTAACCCCTGGATGAAAATTTTCCCAAACCCAATTGACCCAAACCCACAAAAAAAACGAGTTTTGGTAGCGTTTTTTTTTTTTTTAAAAAAAAGGGCGTGTTTTCTCCCGCTACACAACAAGAGAAAAAATTTTTAATTAACCTTCCCTTGTAAATTAGGCTACAGGAAAATTTTTTTTTGGGGGTGAAAAGCGGTTTCTTGGAGTCACCAAGCAGAAAAAACAAGTTTAAAAAAAACCCCCCTGGAAAATTGGTTAAACCCCTTAGTTTGTGGGGCCAAAAAGGGTTTTTTAGCGGGCCAAAAATAAAAAATTTTTATTTTGTTAATTGGGAAGGTTTAAAAAGGGTTTTTGGAAATCCCCAACAGGAAAACCCTTGGGGGCGGGGCCTTTGGGGGATTTTTTTTTTCCCTGGAATCCCCCTTTTCCAATTTGCTGTGAGGCGTTTGCTTTTAACAGGGTATTTGCCGCTGCAGTGGCCCGCAAAATTTGGCCCTTCAGTTTCCAATACCCCAAAAAATCAAAATGGAACTTTTAAAAGAAGCAGCCCTCTGAGACAAGCTGGGACACCCCCAAAAAATCGCTGTATAAAAATCATTTTTTCCCATTTAAGAGCTTTATTTTCCCAAATAAAGGGGCAGAGCCCTTTCCCCTGTTCGAAACAGTGAGAAAAATTGTGAGCTCCCAGCCTCGCGCGGACAAATATAGTGCGGGGGCCCGCACAGAACCCCGCTGGTCTCTGATTGCTTCATCCCCCTTTTTGCACAGGCATGAAGGCATCCCCTTTCTTCCCCCCAGAGTGCTTGCCCCATGAAACCCCCATGTGCCGCACCCCATTTTATCAATCAAAAAGCCCCCCCTTTCTTTCCCCCCAAAAGTACCCCAAACTTCGACTTCGTTCAAAACCCAAAATTTTTTCCTGAAATTCTAATGAATTCCATTTTCCGTTAGAATCTTTTGGGCCCACCCAAAATTTTTAACTGTGGCTTTTTCTGCATGTTGGTGTAAACCCGGGTTTAAAACTAATGTGCAGTTTTTTGTTTTTTTTCCCCAGCGTGGGGGGATGTGAGTTTTGCTTCCAAAATTTGCTGCACCTTTTAAATTTTTTTTCCCATGGGGCATATAGGCCGAACTGCCTGTTTGGGGGGTTCGGGCCCTAGCCCAAGCCCTTGAGCTGTAAAAATCCCCCCAAAATTTGGGCAGTGTTTTTTGGGGTAAGAAATGGGCCCATTTTTTTGTATGTATTTTTTTTTCCTGAAAAAATTTTTGTAAAAGGGGATTTACAAAAACATGAGGCCCTTGACGTCTATTGTGACTTGGCGTTTTGGGGGCCATTCCCAACTAATGCCCCCATATTTAAAATTTTTTTTTTCAAGTAGTCTTTTTTTTTTTATCTGCCAAACAGTGCTGGGGAAAGGGGGGGGCCTTTGTGTTTTTTTTTGGGAAACACCCAAAATGCGGAAAAAGCCCCCCTTAATCTTAGAATGGGGTGTCACTAATAGGTTGTGAGCCCGCAGGGTTTCCCCCAACCATGAAATCGTATTTTGGCACCCTTCGTTCGCCTTATTTAAAGCACCAACATTTCCACCCAACCCACCCCCCCTAAAGCATTAAAGAGGGGTGTAATTGGTTTGGGTTTTTTTGGGTTTAATTTTTCCCATTTGTGAAGCCCTTTTCCATACATTTTTTACTGAGGCTTTTCCGCAAAACTTTTTGTGAACAGGGATTAAACAAAATGTGCATTTTTTTATCTTCTTTTTTTTTTCTCCTAGCAAGGGGGTTATTTTGAGCTGCTTTCAGCAATTAGCTGCACTTTTTAAATTTTTTTTTTCCCGGGGGTTGCATATAGGCAGAGCTGCCTGCTGCTGGGTCCAGTCTATTTCCACCATTGAGCTGTGTAAGGGGCCAAAAAAATTGCGGGTGTTTTTAAAGTAGAAAAGGTCCCATTTTTTGTATGTGTTTTTTTTTTTTTGCTATGATATTTTGCCCTCCTAGTTTTTATTTTTAAATATCCCCCCCCCAACCCTTTTTCCCTTTTTCTTATACACTACTTTTATTCTTCCTTTTCTTCATAAATTGCCTTTTTTGACTGCCTCAATTACTGTCTTATTGATTCTACATAAAAGCGAAATCATTGGGTTTGGGTTTGCCAAAAATTCCAGTTGAAAATCGGCATAAAAAAGAACCCGGGTTTTTTTATTGGAAAGCAAAATTTTCGGTACCACTGACAGGCCCAGGGCATTTACAGTTATGCTAATTTTATTTTGTCAAAAATGAAATTTTTTATGCGGGGCCCGGGGCCCCCGCAGTACTGGGTTTAAGCAGCATGCCGTCTGACTTCACAAGTCTCGATTTTTCTAGGACAGCAATAAAAAGACAACTCAAGATTGTCTTTTAATAACAGCGAGTTCTGAGCTAATGGCCTTGTAGGAGTTCTCGCTATCATTTTATAACAAACATGCTAAGTCTGATGAGCCGATTTGGTTCCCAAACCCAGAACCTCAAACTCCGTGGCCCCAACTTTCCTTTCCTTTTGCTTTTTCCCCCGGGGCTAAATTTCCCCCCCCTGCTGTTGTTTTAAAAAAGGTTTTTACACCCCGTAAAAAGGAAAATAAGAAACCTATTATAAAGGGTTATATTTTATTCTTTTTCTAAAGAGACAAGAAATAGTAAGAACTTATATTTGCTGGACATTTTATTTCAAGGTTTACCTTCCCTTATGGCTTAGAAAAAACTTTTTTTTTACAGAGATACAATTTAAAAAATTTGTTTTTGTTTTAAAAGGGGGCCCTTTCTTGCATCGGGCACTGATTTGGTCAAAAATTGTGAAAAATTTTTTCATTTAGGGGGTCCTGAACAGGAATTTTTTTTTAACTTTAAAGGGTTAAATTTGTGTAAAAAATGGGAAAAGGTGTTTAAAAAATTTTTTTAAAAAACAAATGCAAAAAAAAATTTTCCCCCGTGCAATTTTTTTGTTTTCCCTTTTTGATTAAGCCCCCAAAAAATTTTTTTTAAAAAATTCTCTCACATAAAAAAAAGTCCTTTTTACAGCCATTTTCATTAAAAAAATTTAAAAAATTTTTACGAGGGAAAGCAGGGAGGCAAAAAATAAAAATGTAGCTGATTAATTTTGGCCTTTTCGGCCCTAAAGATTTGAGGGTTTAAAGGGGTTTTTAAAAGGGGTAACTTTAAAGGGGCCCCAGAAAACACTTCGGGACAAAAAGTCAAAATCAAAGGGCGAGGGCCAAAAAATTTCCCAACCAAACTCATTTTTTTTGGCTCCCCAAAAGCTTAAAGGGAAAAGCTGGTGAGCAACTAAGGTGGGGGGCCCTGGGTTCCGATAGCCCCCACCCCAAAGCACCTTTGGGCCCCCTTTTTTGCCCTTCGAGGGCAACCCCCAATGTTTTTGTGGGCTTTTGGTTTAAAAAAATTTGTTTGAAACCCCCCGCAACCTTTCGGTTCCCAAAATTTGCACTTTGAACATCCCTTCTGGGGTTTTTTAACTAATTTTAAGGGTTAATTTTTTAAAAAAAGAATGATGCTGGGGGAGGAAAATTGGAAAAGGAAATTTTGGTTTTGAACGGCAGCGTTTTCGTCTGAAAATGGTAAGTTTAAACCCTTAAAAACCCCCTTGATCCACCTTGATCCCAGCCTAAACTTAGTTGGTTAGGAATAGGGATAAGGAAAAAAAAGAATTTTGGGGTTTGGAATGGGCCCCAAAACCAAAAAAGTTTTTAAAGTTCCCCCTTCCCAAAAAGAAAAAAGTTTTTTTCAAAAAAACACTAATAAATTTTAAACAAGTGTTTGTTAATTTAACTAAATTGTTTTTACCGAGTATAAGCCGCCAATATAAGGGCCCAGGGAAACCCACTTTTGCCCCCAAAAAAAGGGGAAAACCCTTTTTGAATTGAAATATAAGCCTAGGGGTGGAAAAAAGCAGCCCCCCCTAGTGGTTTAAATTTTAAAAAAAAAAAATTTGAACCCCAAAAAAATTTTCATAGGCTTTTTTAAAGTCCCCCAAGGGAATATAGGCAGGTATAGGCAGTTTAATGTCCCCCATAGGCAGATATAGGCAGGTATAGGCAGTTTAATGTCCCCCATAGGCAGGTATAGGCAAGTATAGGTAGTTTAATGTCCCCCATAGGCAGATATAGGCATGTATAGGCAGTTTAATGTCCCCCATATGCAGATATAGGCTGGTATAGGCAGTATAATGTCCCCCATAGGCAGGTTATGGGCATGTATAGGCAGTTTAATGTCCCCCACAGGCAGGTTATAGATTGGTATAGGCAGCTATATGTCCCCATAGGCAGGTAATTGCCCCCATAGGCAGGTTATAGGCAGGTATAGGAACTCATAGGCAGGGTATAGGCAGGTATATGCCCCCATAGGCAGGCTATAGGCAGGTATATGCCCCCATAGACAGGTTATAGACAGGTATATGCCCCCATAGGCAGGCTGTAGGCAGGTATAAGTCCCCCTAGTCTGGTTATAGGCAGGTATAGGTCCTCATAGGCAGGCTATAGGCAATTATAGGTCCCCCTAGGCAGGTTATAGGCAGGTATATGCCCCCATAGACAGGTTATAGGCAGGTATATGCCCCCATCGGCAGGCAATAGGCAGGCAGGGGCGGAACTACTGGGGTAGCAGACGTAGCAATTGCTACGGGGCCCAGATCCTTAGGGGGGGCCCGGGACCCGTAGCTGCTACTACTTTGCTGCCCAGGTAGTTCCAGCTCCAGAGCCGTCAGGCAATGAAGGTAACTGCCGGCGGGCCCTGCGCTATGATGCTGCTGCTGCCGTCATCAGTCACTGTCACAGGCACGGAGCCCGGACAGAGCGGCGGGGGAGCCAGCAAGAACAGTTAAGTGTTAGTGACTACGGCCCCTCTCCTTCTCCCTCCCCCTCTCCCCTTCGTCCAGTACAGATAGTGAAGAGCTGGGGACACAAGGGGAGGGAGGGGGAAGAATAAAATGCATTCCCAGTCTGCAGAAACAAAGAGGAATGTATTCCTCCCCTTCTGTCCAGATTTCTTGGACCTGGGACAGTGAGAACTAGCAGAGCAGTAAGCATTTTGGGCCACATATATGAAAAGATTTTGTTCTAAAACTCACTTTTTTGCCCAAAATGTTTTCATATATGTGGCCCAAAATGCTTACTGCTCTGCTTGTTCTCACTGTCCCAGGTCCAAGAAGTCTGGTCAGATGGACAGGAATACATGCACAGCAGCCATAAGTAACAGTCACAGCACTGCCTGCGCCTGAGGGCTCATCTCCACGGCACAGGTTTTCAGTAGGTTTTACAGATGGTTTTCAGATTTGAAAGCCGTCTATAAACCGACTGTCAACATTTTACATTGATTTAAACAGATTATCGGAGTAGCAGTCCCCACTGAACAGATTTTACGCCATACTTTTTTTAGGCGTAAAAAGGACAAACACCGGTTGGGAAAAAATCCGGACCGGTGTTTGGTCTTTTTTAGGCACATACTGTAGGGAGAAGGCTTTTGTCTGCAGTTTGTGGATTTAAGCCGTCCCGCTTCGCACCCACATGTTCATGTTCTGCCCAAAAAAACCGGGCGGAAGAATGAACATGTTCTACGTTTTTAGGACCGTGGGCGGTGTAAAAGACCGACCGGCGGAAAAATCCATGCAGTGGGGAGACGGCTTTCAAATCCAAAAACAGTCTGTAAAACTGTCGGAAAACCTGTGCCGTGGGGACGAGCCCTCAGGCGCAGGCAGTGCTGTGACTGTTACTTATGGCTGCTGTGCATGTACTCTTCCCCTTCTGTCCAGACTTCTTGCTTAGTCTGTATACCAGGCATCCTCACTGCGACTCCCCAGCTGTTGGGAAACTACAATTCCCATCATTCCCACTGTTATAGGTTATATAAATGCATGATGGGAGTTGTAGTTTCCCAACAGCTCGAGGGCCGCAGTTTGAGGGTGCCTGCTGTATACACTATTATATACCACTATATGGTCACTATATGGTGGTACTATTGGTCTTTGTATACTGATCAGTAATTGTTTGGGGGTATTATTTAGTCACTATGTGGTGGTAATTTGTGCTCATGTTCTGGCGGTATAATCAGGTCCATATGCAGTAGTTCTATTGGTCATGTTGGTCTGGGTATAGTGGGATTTGTTTGGTAGCAATAAGATGGTGAGGTAATTGCTTGTTGGATTATCTAGTAACTGCATGACTATTATTAAGAGGTCCTGGTAAATGTTCACGGTTTGGCAAGCAGGAGGGGGGCCCCATCCAAAAGTTTGCTATGGGGCCCAGGCTTCCCTAGTTATGCCCCTGTAGGCAGGTATAGGTCCCACTAAACAGGTTATAGGCAGGTATAGGCAGGGGTTTTAAAACAAAAAACAAACACTTACCTCAATCCCCCGCTGCTCCGCCTCCCGGGTGATCCGCTCCGTCTTCTCGGCACAAAGCGCGTGATGTCCCAGAGGAGTTGCATACAGGGGAAGAGATCGCCAACAGTGCCCGGGCCATGGCAGTGCCCGGACGCTGTCGGCTGTAATCGGCATTCAGTTATATGCGCTCCCTGAGGAGTCACCTATAGCAGAAGTGTCCCTGCCGGCGCCCAGGCCATCGCAGCGCCCGAGTGCCGACAGTCACTCGAGTATAAGCCGAGGTCGGATTTTTCAGCATATTTTTGTGCTGAAAAACTCGGCTTATACTCGAGTATATACAGTAAGTAGCTTACCGCTGATTTCGACTGACCAAATGCCTAATCCACATATACCAGGAAAGGACAACCTCTATGAGTAGCAGTAGCAAGATACAGATGTAGCAAAGTTTAACATGACCTTGATATCATGGCTTTTCATGTTATATGTTCTTGGATCACAAACAAAGGCCATTGAGAAGCATTGAGAAAGTTGCCATAACTTTCTGTGCTGTGATATCATGGTGCGTTGAGTGTCACGATTTTCTGTGTTACATCTGTAAGCGACAGGCAATATAATTTCTCATTGAGTTTGACACCCTTGGTATCAGGGCTTTTCATATTATATGTTCTTGGATCACAAACAAAAGCCATTGAAAAGCATTGAGAAAGTTGCCATAACTTTCTGTGCTGTGAAATCATGGTGCGTTGAGTGTCACGATTTTCTGTGTTACATCTGTAAGCGACAGGCAATATAATTTCTCATTTCCGTTTTAAGAAAATCTGTAAAATGTGTTGAAGAACAGAGCGACAATGAATAAAGAATGGATAAATAAAACTTATGCTCATCCTAGAATTTTAAAAAAAAACTTGTGCTCATTCAGAATTTTCTTTGTTTCTCAATGACAACTTAATATACACAAAACATATAGCGCCAAACTTACTTGTACCTCCTGCATCAACCTTCTGGAAATACAAGGCTTTGCCAAAATGAATTTTATTTCTGTGCTCTATGTTTGCCTCTTTTTCACTCTCTAAACTTGTAGGAATAAATAAAACAGATTCTCAGATTTCAACCTTGTCAATCCTTCTTTATTAAAACTACAAAGTCATATTTCTCAATTCTCTATCATGGAATCTGTGTTTAGGATTAGTTTCCAAAGTGCTTTGTAGTTGCCGCTTTATTTAATGCTTCATTGGAAGTTGGAGACATTTTAGGTTTAAAGAGAAATTCAGCATGCCTGGGAGGTATCGATCTGTTATCTGAAGGCATTTTGTAGCAATTATAAATGCAGAGTTTGCTTAAATGTGAAAAAATACAAATATAAAAAAATATAAACGTGTAAATTTATCAAAAGTGATTCCAGACCTCCCTCGAGTTGAAGCTTATTATCCCTTTATGTATCAAAATTCTGTCATATTTTCTAAACAAGTGGATTGTTAACAATAATAATAATAATAATAATAATAATAATAATAATAATAATATTAATATTAATATCACACTTGTTAATGAACTCCCATAGTACTGGCATCCCCGCGATTGGGGCTGGGCTTGTGCTTGTGCTTAGCAGCCAGTCTGAACAAACAGATCTGCAATAAAAATAAAAAAGTGGGGGGAGATAGCAGAGACCGGATACAGATTTTAGAGTAGCTGAGACATGAACAGAGAATGCAGATCAGCAGCAGGCACTGATCTTTACTATAACTGTATTCAAATTTGACCTGAATCTAAGCGATTCAATTCAGGTCATCCCAAACTGAACGTCATATAAAATTGTCAGAAAGTAGCAACCTTAACTGCAGGTTGAGTTTAGCTTAGGGTTGTTAAGGATGTTAAGAGATCATCCTTCTTTTCAATGTTTCTTCAGTTTCTACCTTGCTTTAGGTCTCACATCACTCCCGCCATGCAATACATGATGTGCAATGCCAGGCATCACTTCTTGTTTCTCGTATGTTTTGGGAACTGGAAGTGACATCAGTAGTGGTGAGCGAACAGTAAAATATTTGAGTTTGAGTCGAACCTCGAACTTTGAGAAGTTCGGTTTGAAGTTCGAGTCGAACTCGAACTTCAAACCCCATTAAAGTCAATAGGAGGAGATGTTCGGGTTAATTTTTATACCTATACAGGTGAGGAGAAGCTGTAATTACCATCCATAACAGTACACCAACACTAGGCACATTATACAATGGGCACAACACATTGGAATGCGTCTAAAAATGATACACCATGCGCCTCCATAACACATAGCATATCATTGGTAGCGTATGTAATGCGCCTATCGAGGCGCATTGCTCAACGGAGAGGCATAACATACAATTTCTAGTTTATGTAGTAAAGATATGTTATGCGCCTCCATCGCGCAATGCGCCTCGATAGGCGTATTACACACACTACTAATGATACAGATGTAGCATGACTAAAAAGAACAGATAATGCACCGTGATATCACAGCAGAGAGTGTTATCTCTACTTTCTCAAAGCTTTTCAATGGCTTTTGTTTACAGGGGAGAGCAGATAACACGAAAAGCCGTGATATCACGGTCAAGCTAGACTCTGCTACATCTGTATGCTATGTGCTGCGATTTGCGCAATGCTCCTTTTTAGACTCATTATGTTCACTATGCAAGGTATACCTGACACCAGATTTTTGAGAGGATCGGACTTTCAGGTGCACTTTACACTGATTTAATGCGCCTTAAAACTGCCGTTGCAATGCCAATTTTCTGACATGAAAACTATTAAAATAACGCGTCGAATGCGAAAATTTACTCGAGCAAACATTTACTTGAACGAACAGTAAAATGTTCGGTTCAGCTCGAGTTCTAAAAAATTACGAAGTTCGACTCGAACTTAATTTTTCTTGAACGGTTCGATCAACACTAGACATCAGACATGATGCAAGATGTCCGACATCACATCCAACGTCAGTTCTTCTTTTCATGATAAAGAGGTCACCTAGGGAAACCAAAGTGATAGTGAAAGATAAAACTGGAAGTTACATCATGGTGGGAATGATGCCTGGGTGCTGAAAAGTAAATTAACCTCTAAAACACTCAAAAAAACCAAGGTTAGGATTAGGGTTATGGATGTCATGAGGGTTGAGATAGAAACGTCCCAATTTTTTTAAGAAGTGCAGTCCCATCAGTGTCAAAGCAAACAGGTTCCTATTCAAGCAGCAATAGTTGTCATCCTATAAAGTGAAGCTGGAAGGCAACCATTCCATAAACACTAAGGAAATTATGTAGCAGATCAGAGTTACCCCAAAATATTATTAATACACCCTTAGTGTCACCCCCTTTAAATGTACTTGATTCAGTAGGTGGCTTTGTTTCCTTCTATCCATCCTCTGACTGGTTAACTAACTAATATGTGAACTGAGTAAGGAAAAAAAAATAAAAAATTCATTACAGTTTTGTGCAATGCTCAGAAATAGTCCACAAATTACATTCATTCCCCAGTTTTGCTGATTTTCAGCAGTGCAGCAATTTATTGGTTTCAGTGCCAGGCCTGTAAACTAGGACACGATTACCTACTACTGCAATATTAAGAGGTCTATAGGGCAAATGTTCTCACTTCTGCTGGTTCTGGAGAGAAAATAGGATCAGACAAAAAAAAAAAAAAAAAGGGAACAAATATGATAATAAAATCTGCAAAGATTTGCAAACAGTAAAAAGTTAAGCACGGTGAGAATTAATGGGAGCCTGCTAATGTTTAGGAGAAAATTTGAAAGGTGCCTAAAATAGTGTCAATAAAGAGTTAAGTGGTCAACCTTTAAGACATATAAGAAAGACAAAGCATATCAGTATCCAAGGCACAGTCTGATTTCAATATTTCTACAAACAAGACTGAGGTATTGTGCAGTTGGGCTCTGGTAAATTGCTCATTTTATCCCTTTGAATAAATGTAGAGGCAGCCATGTTGGATGAAATTGGCCACAGCCGCCATTTATTTAGAAGAATTTGATACAATTTATCTAATAATTTATTTCAATCACTTCATACACATTTCAAGCAACAAATGTGTGTAGAAACACAAAAACATGGCCATACTCACAGCTCATTGGCTGGAAAAACATTCCAAGTAGGCAGCAGGGTGATATGTGGGCAGGGAAAATTGAGAGACTACTCCTGCTTGGCTAGAAGTGTATGCTACAGGCTAAGAGGACTAAGGAAAGAAGTGAGAATATATTCATCAATGCTTAGTGAAAAAAAGGAATTATTATTGTGTAACTAAGGGAATTGCCATGAGTATATCCTGCCAAGATCTCAAATGCTGTCACCTCTGTTAACCTTTGGCGGCTGGATTTACCACATCTCCCTACACGTCACCATTGGTACTGTAGACCTCATCCACCATCACCTGCAAACCTCATAGAAGCTGATGACATTAGTCTGACAGGACCGATCCTTCATAAACCCATTCTGGAACGGCGTTATACATGTATTTTCAGTGAGATACTCCAGGATAGCATTTCTTAAAAAAACCTTTTAAAACTTTTTAACTTAAAAACAGAGGTTCCCCTTCCCGGCCTTATTTTCCAGGATCATTTTTGGGGGCCCCCCCTTTTTTTTGAATTTTGCACCACTTTTCCGTCAAGGAAAGTAAGTGAGTCCGGGCGGGGAACCCCCCCAAATTTTTCCCTGCCTATTTTGACGTGCTGCCCTAGGCGGAATCGGAAAAACTGGGGGGACAGCCCCTTTTGTGCTAGAGTGCTGGGGAATTGAGGAGGAAGTTTCGTGGCCCTTTCCCCGGATCAATACCAAATCTTTTAAACGCCAAGCCAAAAAAACAGAACCAAGAAAAAACCCTTAAAAACAATCCGGGGGCCAAAAACGGGAAGCGGGTACAAAATCGAGTGTAAGACGGGTCAGGAAACAAGCCGGGTTTCAGGTAAAAGGGTTTAAACGAACAAAAAACAAAACAAAAGGGGTAAGGCAACAGGAAAATTTAATCGCAGGCGCTGAAATCAGCCGGCAGGGGGTTTAAATTTTGTTTCCCCGGATACCGCCCTTGTAGTCATTGGAGGGGGGGCCTGGGGTCCCCCCTTTGGCTTTTGGGAAAAACACGCCCCCTGCCCAAAGAGTGGTGGGTGTCTGTCACTCCAAAAGCTTCCAGAAGAATGTGTATCAGGGGGGGGGGCCCCAAAAATTTGCTTTGCGGACTTTTTTGCCCCCTGAGGCGGGGCGCCACCTAGCCCTGAAAACCAATTTGCTATGCGTTTCCTTTGGGACATCCCGTTATTACACGTACATAAACATTAAAAATTTGAAATTTTCTATCCATTACTTTTAAACCCCCTTAGGACATGGGGGTTTTATCCCGTCAGGGCCCTGGGTGATTTTTTTTTTAAAATTTTTTTAATGAAAAAGGGGTGCATTTCCCGTCCTGGTTTAGAAAAGGGAAGGTTTTTTAATTTGGGGATTTTTAAACTAACCCCTCTGCTCATAAACCGGGAAAGGGGTCATCCCCCAACCTCAGTAAATACGTGGAAAAAAAATTTGTTGAATGGGTTTTGGGTTTCACCCCCATTCCCCTTACAATATCCCCTCATTTACTTCTCAAAGGGCCAACTTTTTCCCCTTTTTAAATTTAATTTTCATTTTATATAGTTAAAAAATATTTCGTTTTCTTTTATTCTTTGGAAAGTGCCCTTTCTGTCTAAAGCTTTGCTGCCTTTATAATTTTTTTTTCAAAATTTTTTGTTTTTTTTATAGTTTTTTTTTAGTGCCTTTTTAAATGCCTCACACCCGTTCAAGGAATTTGGGAAGTTTTTTGATTCCTGTACAGACTTTACAGTTTTTTGGGGGAAACCTTATAGTTAAAGGGGGTTTATAGGCCCTTTAAAATTTGGGATTGCCATCAAAGGGGTTGACTCTGCCAAAAAAAATGTTGGAAAAGGGCAGGTCTGCCCCCCAGAAATGCCCCCCATCGAATTTATTTTTTTCCCAGACACAGCTTCAATCCTAGATTTTCCAGATACTACATTTCAAAAATTTTTTTTTCCCTAGGGAAAAATGAGTAGGTTTGAGCGATTATTATCGACAAAGTTGAAAATGGGCACAGTTTTTTTTTTTGATCGAAAATTTTTAGATCATCGAAAATTTTTGGGTTTAAAAAATCTGGGGTCATCTATTAAATCGCCCATTTTCGACGCTTCCTGTCATTTTGGCGGCCAGCAAATCAGTTACAAAAAGGGGGCCGGGTTTGGAGATGTGTGTGCGACGTCATGACTGGGATTTTTTAGGTTGGGCGATTGGCGGGAAAAAAATCCATAAACCTCTTTTTTTTACATAGAACACCCCCCTTCCTGTTCACCCTCAGTGTCTCTCAGGTCTTTAGCAGTGGGGGACGTACGCTCCCCTGTGCCCAAACCCAAATTCAAATTTTTTCAAAGAAAAAGCTCAAAAAACTTTTTTTTTTACCCTGTGATTTTTACAACTTATTTAAGTTTAAGAGATTGGAAGATTTTATGTATTTTGGGTAGAGAATTATAAAGGAGCATCTATGCTGAAAATTCGGGGGGGGGGGGGGACCCGGGGGGGGCCCCCACAGGCAACACAGACAACTTATAAAAAATTTCCGGGATAAAGTTAAACCAACTTATTTTTAACTTTGGCATTTGAAATAGCTTTATTATTAACAGTTTTCTATTGAAAATTTCCTGGATATTGGGCAGCCTGAACTTATATTGGGAAATAAAATTTCTTTTCTAGAAGCGGGCTCTTTTTTTGGTGAAAAAACTCCATTTTAATTATCAGTATACTTTTCAGAAAGGTTTTTTTTTAAAATTTTGCCCATTCCACCTTTGTTCTATACCCACCTTCCCAGTTAAATTAGAATCCAGAAATTTTTTTGTAGTCACACAGGTTGATAGGTCCAAAAATATTTTGTATTACCCGAATACATTAAAAAACATTTTTTTTTGCACTTTTGCCCAGCCAGATTTTTTCCCATTGGGGAAACCTTGCACTTAAATGTGAATGAAAGAATTTTTTTTAGTCACCACGGGGAATTGAAAGGTGCCAAAAACACCCTTTTTATTATCCGAATACATTACAGATACGTTTTTTTTTCACTTTGGCGCACTCCCAGCTTTTTTTTCATTGAGGCACCTTGAAATTAAAGGGAAAATGCAGAAAATTTTTTGTCCCAAAAGGTAAATTTAAAAAAGGGCCCAAAAAAAATCCCTTTTATTTTTCCGAATATTTTACAGATACGTGTTTTTTGACTTTGGGCCACTACAGTTTTTTCCCATTGAGGCCCCCTTTGCACTTAAATGTAAATCCCTGAAAATTTTGTAGGTCACCACAGGTGAATTAAAAAAGGTCCAAAAATCCTGGTATTTTTCCAAATTTCTTTTCCCGATACGTGTTTTTTGCCCTTTTGCGCCCTAAGCTTTGTTCATTGAGGCACCTTGCACTTAAATGTGAATGCACAATTTTTTTAGTCACCACAGGTAATTGATAGGTGCCAAAAAACCTTTTATTATCCAAATTTCTTTAAGTACGTTTTTTTTGCACTTTTGCCCATCCAATTTTTTGGGTAGAGCCATTGCATTTTAAATTTGGAATCCAGAAATTTGTTTTAGTTACCACGGGTAAATTTTGATATTTGCCAAAAAAATACCTTTTATTATCCAAAATAATTACAGATACGGGGTTTTTTTTATTTTGGTGCACAAACAGCTTTGTTCTTTGGAGGCACCTTGCCCTTAAATTGAATACTGTTTTTTTGTATTTCACCACAGGTGAATTGAAAGGTCCAAAAATACCTTTTTTTTTCCCCCGAAAAACCTTAAAATTTCTTTGTTTTTTTTACTTTGCCACCCCAGCTTTTTTTCTTTAAAGGCCCCTTGAAATTTTAAATGTGAATACAGCAATTTTGTAGTCACCACGGGTTGAATTAAAAAAGGTGCCAAAAATCCCTTTTTTATCCAATACATTTCAGATACGTTTTTTTTCCTTTTTGGGCGCGGGGCCAGCTTTGTTGATAGATCTTTTTTGGGCATTTTTAAATTTAAAATACACAATTTTGTAGCCCACCACGGGTAAATTTTAAAGGGGTTGCCAAAAAAAACCTTGTATTATCCAAAATAAAATTTCGAAAACCTGTTTTTTCATTTTGGGCGCGGGCCCCACTTTGTTGAAGATCTACTTTGCATTTTTAAATTTTTGGAAAACAGAAATTTTTTGTAGTCACCACGGGGTGAATTGATAGGGGGCCCAAAAAACCCTTTGTATTATCCGAAAAAATTTTTCAGTTTAAGGGGTTTTTTCATTTTTGGCGCGGGGCCACTTTTTTGGGAAAAAATCTATTTTGCATTTAAAATTTTGAAAAAAAAGCAATTTTGTAGTCACCACATTGAATTGATAGGTATTTAAAAATAACTTTTTTTTTCCCCGAATACTTTTCAGATACATTTTTTTCACTTTGGCGCAGGCCAGTTTTTGTTGTTTAGATCTACTTTTGGCAGTTTTTTTTAAATTCCAGCAATTTTGTTTTGTTTTTGGGGATTTGAGAATAGTTGATTTGCCGTTTTTTAATTTAAGAATTTAAAAAAACCCCTTCCATACCTTCTCAAATTTTTATATTTTGAATATGGAGCAAAATTCGGGTGGAAAGGGGGTCCGGGGTCGGGTCCTGTGAATCTCAGAAAAGAACAGCGTCCCCCAATCTGTCCTTCAGTGGTTAATGAACCTGCATCCGCGTCTTAACCCCCTCGTCCTCCCAGTAGCCCCCCCAGCCCAAAATTTTGTCATCAGCATCACCGCATCCGTCCCAACATAAACACCCCCAAAGGGCAACTCGTGTACCCCCCTGGGGATAATTTCCCTTTTCTGAAGACCCCTTTGATGACAAAAAAGCGGTTGGGGGCAAAAAAAGGCATGTTAAAAAATCAAGAGGCCAAAGAGGATGAAATTTTTTGCTCTGACGCCCCCTTACTGATGCCACAGAGGAGGGAAGGGGAAAAGGGGCAAAACGGAAAAAAACCGGGTGGTCCCCAACGCCTTGCAGTCCCTCTTGCTTGTACCCCCAGCCCCCTGGGTGCAGAATTTAAAAGGGGACCAAGTCACCTTTTTGATTATGATGGGTGACGACATTTTCGGGGTCCAACGTGGTCTTTTTAGCAGAATTTTCTTGCGACGCTTCATACTGGACGAGGGGAAAAAACGAGGAAAGGGGTGTCAGTAAGGGTTTTTCCCCCTCAAAAAGGGAGAGGGCGGTTTGCAGAAGCCCTGAAAATGATTTCCCCCCCACGGTCAGCGCAAACCCCGCTCCTCGTTATTGCCCCTCAAAAAGGGCCAGGACCCTCAACCTGGGCCCCCTCTTTAGCAAGCCTAATTTTACCCCGCGATTATGCCCCTTTGGGCCCTAAACCCTAAGTGAGGCAAGAACCTTAGGTTGGTTTAAACCCCCCACCAAAAATTTTAGTCACATCGCAAATGCAAAGAGTTGAAATTGGGGGGAAAAACTTGGCCAAAAAAAAGGGCCGGGCCGACGCCGGGGCCCCCAACCACTGTCACACCCTCTGTCTCCGCCCCCTCCTCCCCCGGGGAAAACAAGCGTTCCTCCCCCCTGCCAAAGTCTCTCACAGTCATATCAGGGGTCAGCTCCGTTCCCCCCCACCGTCGCCCCCAATACCACCACACCACCAGAGACCCATCCCACCCCCCCTCCTTCCACCAGTTTGGGCGAAACCCGCACGCCGTACAAACGGCCCCGTCTAGCAAACCACCTTCTGTCTTCCCGTTTGGGAAACAGAAGAAAAAACTTTAACCCAAACCATTTCCCAAAACCAAAAGCCCGGGAAAGGGCGGCATTTCCGGTTTTGGCCCAGGAAATTTTTGCCCCTTTCCGTTGGTGGACCACAGATTGGGGGTTTCCCCCACGAATTTGGCCCCTTTCCCGCCCCCAAAAAACCAAAATGCCGACAGGCATTTTTTTTTGCCAGAAAAAACCCTCCCCGCCCCTGCCGCCAAATGTCATTTTTAAAAATTTTTTAAGGAAATTTTCTGGGATTGTGGCCGGAAAGTCCATTGACCACCGAAACATGGACTAGTAAGCACGGGCCCAAAGGGCCTATATCTCTGTGACAGCTCACGGGGGAGTGGGTGGATGTCCTGGGGGGGACGGTGGCTCTCATGCTCGGCGCAAAAGCTTTTTTCAAAACCGCAGGGGTGGGGCAGGGGTTTTTTCCCCAAATCCCCTTGTTTGGGGATAAAGTGCCCAGAGAAAACCCGCCCGTGTTGAAAATTTAAACTGTCTTGGGGACCGTCCCCCCACAGGTAAAGGGGCTTGGGGAGGGGTTCTCCGCAACGAAAAAACCGAGCGGGTGGCCCGGGTGGGCCCAAAAACCTTGTGCCAAAGGGAAAAGGTTTGGGGGTGGATAACGGGCGACATCTTTCTGGCCGCCCCTTTAAAATCGCTAGGCTGGACACATCCCTTCCTGGGCCCTTTCATTTAACCTTGTTGTCCCGAAATTTTAAAAAAGCTACTCGGGGGTGGAATGCCTGCTGAGGGAAGGCTCGAAAGTCTAAGTTCGCACTTTTCCCCGTTTTGCCCCCTGCTTCTCCCGCCTGTCTGCGTTCAGCGTCAGCTCGGGCCTCCCCATTTTTAAAAACCGGGCTCATTGTTTTACTGGGAAAAACGCGGAATTTCCACCCTCCCCAGCTCCCGCAATTGTGGCCCGCAAACGCAATGGGCCCTTACGCGTACGAAATGAAACATGGGCCCGCAAGCAAGGGTGCGAACCCGGGGGTTTGGGGTTTTAACCACCGAGATGGGGCAAGTGAAAACTTTGCCCCCATCCTTGCCCGTTTTTAAGAAAACCACCAAAATGGTCATGGGACCCAAAGCCCTTGTCACAAAGACATTGTGGTGATCTTAGTTTCTTTGGAAAAAGATCGTTGGGCAATTTGAAAAAAAACAGGTCCTGCCAGCGAGGAGGAGGAGACGGGGGCACGATGCGAACGGAGCCTTTCTTTTCCCTCAAACCCCAAGGCCCCCAACAGTTTTACAATTTCTTTGGTTTCATTAGGGAAATGGTTTCGGGGTCCAAGGGTGTGCAAGGGACCGCATCAGCTTCAGGGGCATCATCCCCAAACAAGTTTAGGGGTGTGTTGAAGCTGTGCCGGGGGCAGAGGGGGAGGGAGTTAATTTCCCAGACACCGACGTTCCGACGTCCCTTTCCTTGGAAAGAGGGGTTTGGGGCGAATTTTTAGGAGGAGAGGAAGATGAGGAAATCGTTTGCTTGTGCCCCTCGACCCCGGGCTTGGGAAAAAAAGGCTCCATTTCTCAATGAGTGCCCTTTGGGTGCTCCTTTCCTCCAAAAAATGATCCTGATTTTAAAGGGCCTCAAATATGAACAAAAAGTTTTCTGGGGGGCCAAACCCCCCCTGGATCACCGGTACTTTCCCTTCCACCCCCAAATAGAGGTTTAAAAGCAGGAAAAGGGAAAAACTTCGATTGAAACAACTGGAGACATCTGTTGCTCTGCTTCAACGTTCCCCAAATGTCACGGTGGGGGGAAAAACATCAGCCCAGTCGCTAGAATGCCCAAATAGCCGTTTTGGGGGCAGGGACGCAGTAGGGAGGTGGCAGAAGCCCAATGGGTTACCTCTGGCAATCTTTTTTTAAAAAACCTCAAACCAAAGCATGCAATGCAGGGCACACATCCCAAAACCACAGAGACCAGCTTTTAAAATTTATGGTTTCAGACTATCTGCGTCTCAACACCGGTTTTTTTTTATTGGGGTTTCCCGGGCCCCAAAACAAATTTTTGGGGTATCCAAAAGGAAAGAAATTTGGGCCCGAAACTCGCTCACCACGCCTTGAGGTTTTTGGGCCCGCCCAAAGCCAGCTTCATATCTGAGGGGGCCCCTTTTAGCCGTTGGGGGGAGTCCCTTACAGACAAAGCATCCCGGGTTTTCCCCGATAATTTTGGTTTGTTTGACTTTCACCCGGGGGAATTTTAGGCATGGATCTTGATGAAGTTTTGGCCCCAATTTTCCGGGGGTCACCGGGTTTGTTGCCCCTACCCTTCCCCACCCTCTTCCAAAAAGAAATGGGCCTCTTTAAAAATGTTTTTAAAATGTCATTTTTCCCGCAATTTTTTTTTCTCTTTTCCCAACCCTTCATTTTTTTGGTTTTGCTTTTTGAGGGGACTGTAAAATACAGCAAATTTTTATGACAACACTGGATTTTCCCTTTACTCACTTTATCTTTAGAAGTTTTCGCTTTTTTCAATGGTTTTTGGGTCATTTTGCGTAAAATACAGCTTAATTATGGTCCTTTGGAACAGAAAAAGTGGCTTTTTAAAGGGGATTTTTCCCCTTTTCAATTTTTTAAAAGTCTGAAGGGAAATCAAAATTTTTTTAATTTTTTTTGGGGGCATGTAGCTGTGAGATACAGCCCAAAAATCATGGTCCGTTGAAAAAAAATGTGGCTTTTAATTAGCATTTCTCCCTCAGAATTTTTAAAAAAGTGGCTGAGAATCAAATTTATAATTTTTTTTGGGGGCATATTTGCTGTTATTACAGCAAAAAATCATGGTCCTTTTTGGGAAAAAAATGTGGCTTCTAAGTGGGGTTTTTTCCCCCACAATTTTTTAACAGTGGTGAGAAGTTCCCTTTTTTTTAAGTTTTTTGGGTTCCCTGCTGCTTTTGAAAAGCAGCAAATTTTTCTACAGGGGCTTATTATAAAAAAAATGTTGTTTCTAAAAAGTTTTTTGTTCTTTACAAATTTTCCAAAAATGGGTCAAGGTCATGCTTTTAATTTTTTGGGGGGGATTTTGCTTTGAAATTTCAGCTATACTTTCAGGTCCCTTTTTTTTAAAAAAAATTTTTTTTCTAAAAAAGACATTTGTTCTTCACAAAATTTTCCAAAATGGCTTTAAGGTCATGCTTTGAAGGGTTTTGGGGGCATTTTGCTTTAAATTTCAGCTATACTACAGGGCCTATTATAAAAAAATGTTGTTTTAAAAGCATTTGTTCTTCACAAAATTTTCCAAAGTGGCTCAAGGGTCATGGGTTTGAATTTTTTTGGGGGCTTTTTTCTTTTAAAAAGCAGCTATACTTTCAAGGGGCCTATTATAAAAAAAAATTTTTTTTCTAACAGGGCATTTTTTTCACAAATTTTCCAAAGTGGTTTTAAGGGTGATGGTGCTGTCAGAAAAAATTTTGGTAGGAAAACTGGTTTTAAAGGGCACATATTGCAAAATGGGCTTGTTTTTTTCAAGATCTTTAAAAATTTGCTATCAACCCTGTATTGAGACAACCCATTTAAAAACAATTTTTAAAAAAAAAGAAACAAAGACATAGTGGGGATTCCATCCTATTTTAAAAAAGTGTTTTTTTTAAAAAAAATACTAAAAAACCCTTTATGTAACCCAAAAAAGCTTTGGGAAAAAAAAATTTATTTGAATTGTACAAGGGAGGTAAAAGGAAAACTTGACCAGATTTGGGGGTTTTTCAGGGGGAAATGGATATGGGGCATAGCAAAAACAAAGTACAGAGACAATTTCCCCCAAAAGTTGAGTAAAAATGAAAAAAAGAATGCCAAAGGAAAAAAAGGGCCCCTGGGTTTGGGAAAAGGAGCGGGTTTAAACCCCCAGATTTCCCAAATGAAGCTTTAAAATTTACCCCACTCATTCGGAGGGGGGAAGCGCTACCCAGGACAGGGAGAGTTTTTTTTCCAGGGGGAAACTAAAATGGTGGTTGAAAAAACTCCCAGTTTCCCGGGCCTTTTTTTAAAAATGTGGGTCAGACAGGTTTAATGGTCATTTTGCGG